>JABWPP010000049.1:46914478-46958351 GCA_016920855.1 Puya raimondii
AGATTCAAGAATGAAAAAACATTTCATTAGTTTATTTCGTACGATGTGTCAATAATTGACTGGCATGTTAAGTATCCTACATAGAAGCATAGAAGAATATCTTCAATATTAGGTATTTACTGTCATTTTACAGTGTTGAAATGCTTTCAGGTTAGTTACCCTAAGTTGGGAAGTTTGTGCTGGTTGGTGATCCCATGTGCTTTGACAGCTCTGGATCACTGGTCACCAGAAGTTAAGGTACTAAACTTATTGAGTTCTTCTTCTTCTTCTTCTTCTTCCTCTTCTTTGTTATCATTATTATTATTTTTTTGAAACTCAACTTACTGTTTGCAAAAATATGGTCGCAAATCTAGCATATTTTATTGAATTCTACAATTTTCTTGCGTTTCATATTGAAGTCTTTTCATTTCTTAATCATCCTTTGGAATCATGATAGGAGCAAGGAATGGCTAGCTTTGTACACATAGCAAACAATGTAGCTTCGGCTGAATTAAGCTGGTATGAAGAGGCTATACTAGATGCCTGTTGTCGCAATATTCCTTCAAGTGATGAGCTGTGGTATCGGGTAGTCGAGGTTTCTGTGCTTTTGTTGACTTGTACCCAACGGAGTAATCCTCGTAGCCCGTGGTATATACCTTTCTAACCTTGTTCTACTTTTGCTCTCATTTTCTTTGTCTGCTCCAGCCTTCAAAAGGAACTTACAAATATTTTGAAAGAATGACGTTAGGTAAGAAGAAGTTTGTTTCGCATAATATTTACTTATGGTGATAGTGTTCCATGTAAAGTTTGGATTTTTTGCCATTCTTTTTTATAAAGAAAAGTTTGGCAAAATTATAGATATTGAGCTATGCAAATAACCTGAAATTTCATATTTGCTTTCGGAGGAAAAGGCAAAAACTTTTTAGCTCTATATGCTAAGTTTAAGCAAACGTTGCAGAAGGCCCATTAACAAAAGCACCGTTGACTACTGTAGCTTCTTTCCCCTAGTGTGGACGGAAAAGTATCTTGCTAGAGAAACAAATATTCTGAAGTTACATTGTGGTCCCTTGATGGGTAACTCATAATGCAATTTTAACACTTGTTAGTCTTTAGCTTGATTTTTGTGCTTCTAAAAATAGTAGTGTTAATGAAGTGTGCTAGGTCAGATTCAACCAAATCGAAACCATAAATGCCTACGACACCAAGCGCAAGAATTGATTGAATATTGTATGGGTGTGAGCGGAATTGATATGGTAAACCAAATATACAACTAATCTGTAAGTCAAAAATATTTCTATGCATTCCCCTAATCTTGTTACCTCGTTATAAACAATCTGATACAGCTGGATTCATGTGTTTATCTGACTTTCAGATTAACCTGAGTCAAAAATATATTGTGGTGTCCCATAATCTTCTTATCTCTACCGTGGACATTCTTATACAACTGGAACAATTTATTCAGTAAGCAATATTTGCACATTTAAATCATCATTTTGTATTCATGGAATGTTGGACTCCTAGACATGGCATCGATGGAAGGTGGGTCCCAACATTAAATGGGCGTGGAATCCACGATGTATCAGGGAGAGCAATGGAGTCGGAAGAGATGAATTGGGCGAGGGCGTAGATTGCAGAGGAACCGAAGCGCATCCTTGCATTCGAGGGGTGTGGGACCCACGGACGTAGAATCCACTGAAGGACAGTAGTAAACACTGACAGGTGGTCCATGGAAGAAGTGGCAGTTAGGGGAGGGAGAACGACAATGCATCGTGCACTATTTTCCGTTGGGAGGGACGCTTCGATTTGACGAAGGAAAGAAATGGTTCAAGGAATAAGATGAGGATTAAGGAATCGGTCCAAGAAAGGATAGAACCCGGTTTAGCACAAAGTATACTGGCAGGTGGCCCTGTTTGGTTCAAAGAAAGAAATAGAGGAATAGGTGGGCCGGTTCGGTTCAAGGAAAGACAGAGGAATAGGTGGACCGGTTCGGTTCAAATAAAGAAAGAGAGGAACATGTGGGTCGGCTGGGTTCAAGGAAAGAAGCGGAACAGGTGGGAAAATATTGGTTGGTGGAGCCCATGCTCAACAATGAAGGAAATATTGCCGTGTGGCATTTTTTTGGGAATTAATATATAGTTATATATATATTAATCATGTATATATATATAGTTGAGCAAGAATACTATCGATTGCAAACGGGCACTTTTGCCACTCATTTGTTTTCGATGATGGAGCTTCCAAATCGATGATCGGCACCGTTGAACATGATCTAGAGCATTTAAAGTATCTAGAAATCAAATTTCATGCTTTTTCGACATCATTGGCCTAATGATCAAAGGGTTTCAAATTTTGTAGTTTTAATGGTCGATATGAGACGTTTTCTTGTTTAACGGTGTAAAGATATCCAAATCAATTGAATTTTTGTTAGAAATTTTTTTAAACTATTTAAAACAAGATCTATACTCTTGATCTTGATTACAAAACTCCTATCATCACTTTTTAAAGGATATTTATTTTCAACCATTCATTTTTGTGTCCACTTGATGGACAAGAAAATAATATCGAAAAAGCATGAAATTTGGTTTCTAGATACTGTAAATGCTCTAGATCATGTTCAACGGTACCGATCGTCGATTTGGAAGCTCCATCATCGAAAACTGGGTGGCAAAAATGCCCGTTTGCTATCGATAGTATTCTAGCTCAATTCTATATATATATATATATATATATATATATATATATATATTAATCATATGTATATATGTATGTATGTATATGCACGTGTGTGTATATATGTATACATACGCAGGTATATATACATATATATACATATATATATATATATATATATATATATATATATATATATATATGTTAAATATACCTGCGTATGTACACACACACACACACGTATATATATAGAGAGAGAGGGAGAGTTGGGCAAGAATGCTATAGGCAGCAAACAGGCTCCATTGCTACTGATTTGTTTTTGATGATGGAGCCTCCAAATCGACGATTGGCACTGTTGAACATGATCTATACCACTTGAAGCATTTAGAAACCAAATTTCAAATTTTTTCGACATTATTGACTTATGATCAAGGGGTTGTCAAAATTTGAAACTTTAATGGTTGATATGAGGTGTTTTCTTATTTAACGGTGTAAAGAAATCTAAATCAATTGAATTTTGGTTAGAAAATTTTTTAAACTATGTAAAACAAGATCTATACTCTTGATCTTGATTACAAGACTTCTGTCATCACTTTTTGAAGGATATTCATTTTCAGCCGTTCATTTTTGTGTCCACTTGATGGACAAGAGAACAATATCGGAAAAGCATGAAATTTATAGGTAGCCCTAAACCCTAAAAACCCTAAACCCTAAACCCTATATTTATATAATCAATAAACATTGCTTTGAAACTACACCTATATATATATATATATCTATATATATATATATATATATATATATATATATATATAGCTAGGCTGGTATACTATCGGTAGCACGGAGGCGGCTTCCAAATCGACGATCGGCTCCGTTAGGCTTGATCTACACTATTGAAAGTATTTGGAAACTAAATTTCATAATTTTTCGACATCATTTGGCTAGTGATCAAAAGGTCTCAAAATTGACAATTTTAATGGTCGATGTGATTGTTTGTGAATTTAACGGTGTAAAACAATTCAAATCTGATGAAATTTTTATAGAAAATTATTTTCACTATTTAGAGTAAGATCAGTACCTCTGATCTTAAATTCAAGTCTTTTATCATCATTTTTTTATGAGATTTTTATTTTCAGCCGTTCATTTTTAGACTACTCGTTTGATAGGTAAATGATGTCGAAAAATATGAAATTTAGTTTTCAAATACTTTCAATAGTGTAGATCAAGTCTAACGGAGCCGATCATTGATTTGGAAGCTGCGTCATTGAAAACAACTTGGTAGCACGGAAGCCTCCGTGCTACCGATAGTATAGCAGCCGGACTCTATATATATGTATATATGTGGCAATTGTTTATATACCCTTGAAAAGTTGTCGACTTTTTTATTTACCCCTCTTAGAAGGCTAATATTAAAAATACCCTTTTAATGTTCAAAGTTATTTCAAATATATCCCTGGAGTTAAATTCTGTTAGTGAACTGTTAGGAGCAACCGTTATCTCTGTGATATTACTATTTCGCCCTTTCAAAAATACCCTTCTACAATCACCAACTTTTTTTATTTGCCCTTAAGTTAGGGGCAAAATAAGTATTTTAATTTTTTGTCTTTTCAAATATACCATTCTACCATCACCAACTTTTTTTATTTGCCAGGTATTTTGATTTTTTTTTTTTAAAACTTTGGTAGAAATTTAATCTGGGTTTAACCCTAACCCAAGATGACTTAACGGATAGTAACAACGGGGGTATTTTTGAATAACGGAGAAATATACGAGGGGTATATTTGAAATAAAAAAAGTAGGGGTATATAAGATATTTTAGAAGTTTTCAAGGATATTTTAGATATTATCCCTATATATATAGAGAGAGAGAGTTCACCTTCTATACTATCGATTGTATAGGAATAGTGTTTACTACCTAATTTTTAACCCTTGGATCAGTACTATTCCACTTACCTCTACTAAACCCAAGGCATCCAAGGGCTACAAAATAGGTAGCAAACATTATTTCAATACTATCAATAGTATTCTATCTCCACTCTATATATATATATATATATATAGAGCAAGTCTCCTATACTATCTATAGTACCGGGGCTCCGGTACTATAGTCGCTTTTTCGATCTTAGGGTATTCAAATCAACGATCCACACCGTTGAAACTGATCTAGGATATTTGAAGTTCTTAGGAATAAAATTTTATATTTTTTCGATGTAGTTTACTTTGTGATCAAACCGTTTCAAAATTGTCAAATTTCAATGGTTATTATGGCGAGTTTGTAGTTTAACGGTGGAGAAGAATCTAAATTTATTTAAATTTTAATAGAAAATACTTTAAACTACATAGATGAAGGTCAACATCCTTGATCTTGAATTCGAAACTCCTATACTCAAGTTTTAAGGATTATTCAATTTCCACCGTTCATTCTGACATGATTTATTTACTAAGTAAACGATATCGAAAAAAATTAAAATTTTATTCCTAAGAACTTCATATACCCTAGATCAGTGTCAACGGTGTGGATCGTTGATTTGAACACCCTAAGATCGAAAAAGTAACTATAGTACCGGAGCCCTGGTACTATAGATAGTATAGTAGCCTCATTCTATATATATATATATATACACACGTGTGTGTATATATATGTGCGTGTGCGTGTGTGTACACACCTACTAATACATATGTGTGTGTGTGTGTGCACCTACTATTATATATATATGTGTGTGTATATATATGTGTGTGTGTGCGCGCATGTGCGTGCGTGCGGGCACGCGTGCGCGCGCGCGCGCGTGTATTTTAGTAGGTGTAGTTTCAAAGTAATGTTTATTGATATTTTCAGATAGCCCTGTTGTTGAACCTGCCATTTTTATTGCTTAATTGCTTATGCTTTTTACTGTATGTTAATTTCTTCCTTTTTTTTTGCGTTTTCTCCTTTTTCAGGTTTGAGCGAATGCTTAATGAGATGTTGAGCCACTTGGAGCGCCAGCCATTAAACAAAGATCGCCGTATTGCATGGCTTACAGTCATTGAGCCGATTCTTGATGTTATGCGGCTTTTCGTACTAGCACACTTCCGCCGTCTTTTTCCTCTCTTTTTTCTATGGATGCATGCTGATGATGATGAAACAGTTTTCCTGGTAACAACTACTCTTTTGATATCTTGCATATCAGATTGTTGACAAAAAATATTTGATGGATACTTTTAGTTTTTATGAATTTGACACTAACATGTCTCATGGATACTGTAGTTGTCTAAAATTTCTAGTTGTTTAGCACTTCACTTTTTGTATCTTGATAATTTGTTCAGAGCACTAGTATGTTGGTAGCTTTCTTATCCAACTCCTTAGGACAAATCTAGGATTCTTATCAGCAGAAACTATATTCAATCTTGAATTCTCAGCGGCACTATATGTGTTGAAGAAATTTCTAACTGTGTGTAATACTATGCAAGGGAAAAGTATAAGACCATTTCGAAAGGCATATTATCTTGTAATGAAATATTACCGAGGACCTGTTTTGCCTAACTATAGGGTGTAGCTATGTTCAATGAAGTGCTTTTTGTTCGGAGTCTTATTATTAGAAGAAGCAATATATTAAAATCTTCCAAATAGTTTCTTAGTGCAGCTTCATTAGAAATTCTAATTGAGGTCTCTTAAAATTTTATTTTTGCTTCTTGCTATAATATAAGCTTTGAAATCTTCCAGTTTGCTAAAATGCTCAACTAGTGATATTTGTAGCTGAAAAAAGCTAAAGCAGGACCTATCAGATACTAAGTTCATAGAATTTGGCAAACAAAAGCGAATATCTTTATATAACTTGCTTTATTTTATTTTATTTTATTTTATTTGCATATGATGTATCTCTGTTTGTTAAATATTTGCTCAATTTATTAGGTGGGAGGGTTTTTTTTTTTCCCTCTTTTTTTTTTTGGGTTGGGGGGGGGGGGGGTGTACCAATTACGTGAATGAAAGGAGGGGAGAAAAGGGTTGTTGACTGCAATTATGAAGAGAGAGAGAGAGAGAGAGAGAGAGAGAGAGAGAGAGAGATTTTTGTTAATAGATTTCATATAGATTGTTCGTGACTAAACCAATTTTGATTAAAATTTGTGTATATGTAAATCTATATTTGAAAGTAATATTAATTATTGTATCTAACAGACTTAAATAACTATATTATTATAGTTGAAAAGAAGGGACTTAATTGTTACATAAAACAAATTATACTAAATAGCAACAAGACAAACTAGGATGGCATTAAGTGTTTAAGTGTTTTGGGCTAATGTTTTGTCCTTAGAATCACATTTTAACAAAGAAAAGTTTAAAGATGAGATAGGCGTGGAGCTGTTTTAGATTGTAGACTAAAGGAAACATATGATTGTCACATAGAACATACTTTTAGGGCTAAGTTTTTGGAGTTGAAACAAAAGGACTTATTTTTAATGTAGAGCAAATTTAGTGGACAAAATTATTGCAACTGAAGCTATCGGATGAGATTGGAATTCTAGGCGAGCTCTTTCATCTTCACAGTTAACAGAGAAAAGTTTAAACATGATACTAATGCAAACCTATTTCAGACCGTAGACTCACGAAACGACCTAATTGTCACTTAGGACAAACTTTGAGGATTAAACTGGTTGGAACCTATATTCTTTTTTTTGTGTGCGTGAGATAGAAAGGATAATTTTTTTTGATTAAGTATATAGTAGATTATTATAATGTGTATGTTAGAAAGCGAGGAGAGAAGGGGTGATGTGGGCCCCAGAGGAGGCTTCCCCCAAGGAAGCTCTTTTGTTTTCAATGAAAGGAGTTTTGAATCGATGATAAGCTCTGGAGACGTGATCTTGAGTATCTAAGGTCTTTAGGTTCAAATTTCACATTTTTTTTTCAATATCATTTACCTAGCAATTGAAAGTGCTCAAAATCAACAATTTTAATGGTCTATACGATCCGTTTGCAAGTTTAGCTGTGCAAAAATATCCAAATAAGGTGAAAACTTGATTGAAAATTCATTTTACTATGTAAAGTAAGATCCCGTACCTTTGATCTAAAATCTTAGTTTTGTATCATTGCTTTTTATGAGATTTTATGTTCTAGTCGTTCATTTGAGACACTCGGTCATTAGGTCAATGATATTGACAAATTACGAAATTTGGGTTCTAGAGACTTCAAATACTCAAGATCAGGTCTAGCGGAGCGGATTGTTGATTCAAAAGTTCCATCATCGAAAACAAAGTGGAAGTACAGGGGCCTCCGTACTTCTAAAAGCACCCGGACTCGACTACCTGAAGCTTGGCATCTTGAATTGCCACTTCGATTCACATAGCTACGAACTCTGGTATAGCATAATGATAACGTTTACCGCATATTGTGCCTCTATTATTCATAGCTTGATTATGGGTGTTGACCTATGAAGCACGGATACTTCAAATTTCATGTCGTACCTGTATCGGGCACGTATCGGATACCGATACGCGCCCGATACGTGTCCGATATGGGAATGAAGTATCTGGCATTTTTAAAAAATAAAAAAAAATATTCGATATGGCTCGGATACGGGAGCGATACAGGGGGATAGGGGGGGATACGGCCAGGTTCTTTTTTGGTCTAAAGTAATCGGAACTTAAAATTTTTCGAAAGGCCCACATCCAAACCTATTGGAAATAAGGAAAAGAGTGAGAAAAATGCCAATCTCCATTCAATTTGTTATTTCTTCTATCTTTTTGCTCTTGAATGATTGAAGGCGCTCTCTCTCGTTCTATCTCCACACAGTATTAAGCCATGATTCAGTCCTTTATTGCTTCTCTTTTATTCTCTTTCATTTAATTTGTCAACCTAGCACTAAGCAACAAAGGCTATAGAGAATGATTTTTTTCTTCTTTTATTAAATTGTTAGCATATTTTCTTTTATTACTGTTTTAATAATAGAACTAATAAAACAAACATATATGTTGAATGGCTAGTTATCTAGATTGTGCGACTAAATATCTATTGTTATCATTTGATCAAGTTAGATGATAGTTGGTTGATACTTTTTGAATTATTATTTCATACGATTAATTTTCTTTTTCTATGAATAGATGTAGAACAATTATACAAGATAATGTATATCAGAATATATTTCTTAATATAATCCTGATATCCTAATTGTTCTCAATATATCATTACATATAATCAACATATATTTAATATTTAAAATAATATTTTATTCAAGTATGCTGTGCCTATTGTATCCTAGAAGTTTTAGGAATTGCCATATCAGTGTATCCGTATAGTATTGTATCCGTATCCCTGTATCGGTATCTGTGCAACATAGGAGTTGACGTGTTTTTTTAGTGATATTAAATTTCATGACCATTAATTACTTTTGGTGCTCATGATTTCATTATTCTTTTTAACAAGTGGATTTTCTGATAACAATTTGATAGACTGTTTGCTGGGCTATATTGTCCAATGTTTTCATGTTGTGCTGTTAGGATAGCTTCTTAGCTACCATAAGTTCTTATTTTGAGTTTGTTTGATAATACTTGTTTTGAAAAGTTTTGCTGATGGATGTAAATCCTACATCTTTTTCTTCTTTTGACATAGGATTTCTTTTTTTTCTTTTTCTCTGGTTATTCTATGATAACACGGTTTTGATTGGAGCAACAATCCCTTGGTTTGCTGTTGAGATTTGCACGGATAACATTATTTACCTGGGATAGTCCTGAAACAAAGAGTTCTTAAGACTTTGGAAAGGAATATTTGGGATTTCACAAGAAAGAATATATAAAAGTGCAAAACTTACTGAAACCAATAGTAACGACTGTAAGACTTCACTATATGCATGTCATAATTAAAGTTGGACCAAGTACTTCAATCCTTACAAAGATTGGACTGTAAACCACCCAATAGCATTATATGGATAAAATACTTGAATTCTGAATTTTCTTTTTTGGCTCAATTATTATCTAAATAGAGTGATAGCCCACCAGTCATTGAGAAGAAAATTCAGAAAATTCAAGTATATAGCCTATATACTTGCCACTAGATTACCTCTAGGTTGACCTTAGCATGGAGTTGATCTTTGGGTACGTACAACAAGCATATAGGAACCTTGACTTGGTCTAGTATATAAAAAATGGCATATGCTTTGTGAGCATTTTGTGCCATGTTTATGGCTTTTCTAGTTGGCCTTGCGGTTTCTGAATTATTTAACATAATATTATATATATATTTACAGTTGCCGAACATTGATTGAACACCTGATATCCTCATTGCATTTCACAACTTATCCGAATCAGGTTAATTAAATAGTTATTGGAATCTTGCTCTTATTACTTTTTGCAGGTTCTGGAACGTCTGAAAACAGTTATTAAGCTAACATGGGTTAGGAAATCACATTATACAGAAAGGTGGGATGAAACTGGTATTCTATCATCTTATTCTATATCCATATATGAGTGTTTCTGCTTCCTGTGGCTCATTTTGTTTGGAAGCTATTAGATATGTCCATCATGTTGTATGCCTAATAGTGTGGCTGGTTAAAATAAAGAAACCAGCAGCAGTGCTGAAATTTTATGATTTTATGGATTTTTTTTCTTTTCTTTTTGTGTTGTTGCCAGTAACACTGACATTAAACAGACACTAATATGAACAAACTATTTTTTGAGCTACATAGTATTTCTGTAACTGATTTATATGTTCCTCATCCGAAATTCATTTTGTCACTTAGTGCTTATGCATAAAATTTGTCTTCTTTGAGCTCTTTGATAAATCAGTACTCATAATTGAGAACCAGACATCAAAATTTGGGCACCTTTAGAAGGGAGAACAGACTGTTACTTCTCTGATTCAGTGTTGTGGAACTGGTTTCTATAGGTTTAAATTCGAGTCCATTTTTTTATTTGAGTCAATTATATGTTTTTGGGTTAAATTTTTTGGTTCTGTTTGAGTCATGTCAAGTTAGATTAGTACTTGGGAATCTTAAATTGATTCCTGAATATGCTTAGATGTGTTAATTTTTACGGCTGCACCTCTGTCTTCAAAAATTTCCTAATTAACTTTCCCAGTTGCCAGACGTTTTCTTTCGGGCCCATTGCATCTCTCGAAGATTAAGTGGGTCTTCTTGATTTATCCTACATCGTGTATTGGGTCATGCTTCTGTTCTAGTTCTTATGCAATACAAAAGCAAATAGCCACAGGAAGGGTTGCCATGTGCATTAGTAAAATGTAATACTTTTGTTTGATTTCCAATTGTGTATCCTCATATTTCACTTGGTGTAATTTTGGATGCTAATGCTTTAGGTGCATATTTTTGCTGTCTTAGGCGATTCAGTTCAGTTTTGACCCTTTTTTTCCTTTTTTTTCCCCCTTGGTCTGGTATGATAGACTTGTAGATGAGCTTATTCTTGTATACAAGGAATCGGCTACAAGAAATAATCGTGAAGTTTTCCGCCACCACATTTTGCAATTGCTATCATTACTTCAAAGGTATAAGAGAACAGGCGACATTGATAATGAATTTATTCTTTGATCTCAGAAATTTGTCTTTTATGATCTAATCCTTGTTCTCACTTCATGCAGATGCAAAGGTTTGCAGTTTGAGACAGCATGGAACAAGCACAAGAATGATCCTGACTTGACAATGCTGATGTCTTCTTTTAGTCACCAAACCACTGAAACTTTGCAGCAAGAATAAGTTACTGAATAATCCCTTGGATATTTTGTACATTGTAGAACACTTCTCTTTTTTTCGGTTTTCTAGGAAATTGAGGTTGATAGGAGGTTTGCTTTAGCCCTTGTACTTCTTCGTAGCATTATTACCCTTGTTGTTCCTTTGTCAACATGATTGTGTACACGCCATTGTAAATTAGTGCTATGATTGATAAAAAGCATAAGTTAGATCAGCACATCTGTTCATTCTCCAACTTGATATGCATCCCCTTAGTGCCCTCTTCTTGAGCTTATTTTAAATGGTGGTACTGTGGCACGGCGCGCGTTACCTGACTGTAAATTTTGTTTGCTTGGCAATGTGTAGTAGTCGGCAAAATCTAAAGAGAATATTGTGATAAAAGCTGAGAACATTTTATATATTTTTAAGCTTATAATGCTTACAATGGGTTTATACTTGATTTTTAAAAATTTGAACTGGAATTTGAACTATGTTTTTGAAGATGGAAACAAAAGTATGTAAAGAGGGAATAAGAGAGAGGGCAACTGAGAAAAATGGAAGAAAAGTAGATTGTTTCGATGGGAAAAAGGAGCAAAACTGAGAGAAAATGTGTCTTTTGACGTGTTTGTCTGAATATAAAAAATGCAGCCTTTTCCAAGATGGCGGTGTTTGTTTTAAGGTGAAAAAGCAAATTGACCTTCTTAAAGATGGTAGTGCTAGTGATGATGGTGTGAGCTGGCTGAGATTTAGCCCTGATGGCGTCAGAGACGATCGAAGAAGATGCTGAAGATTTCAATCGAATGTTAAGAGGCTCGTGGGATTGACGTGATAGGGTAGGAATGGTTATATTGCTGGGAGTGAACCCCAGGCTAATATAAATCGAATGGATGCAAACAAGTTATGCTGTGGAATGAAAGATAATTCTGAATTAGGTTTGTCCACGAATAAGGAAGCTATATGTAATGCAACTATGAATCTCATGGAGAGTTCGATCCTGGCTCAGGATGAACGATGGCGGCATGTTTAACACATGCAAGTCGAACGGGAAGTGGTATTTCCAATGGCGGACGGGTAAGCAACGCGTAAGAACATGCCCTTGGGAAGGGAACAACGACTGAAAGTGATTGCTAATACCCCTTAGGCTGAGGAGCAAGAGGAGGAATCCGCCCGAGGATAGGCTCACGTCTGATTAGCTAGTTGGTGAGGCAATAGCTTATCAAGGCGTTGATCAGCAGCTGTGTTAGAAGATATTTAGAGTTGAGGGAATTAAGTAACGCCCATATGACAAGTTAGTAGTGCTGAAAAAGAAAAATCCTCTTATGTATTTTCTCGTCCATATCTCTCACGTCCCCGGCTACAGTAGAAGCTTCTTCGAGCACGCTGACAACTTCGCAGTATGCACAGGAGCAGCCCCACACATACGAACCGTAATATAACCAACACATTAACCTATATATATACGGATATATAAAAAAATATATATGACTCGGGACATCAAAACCAAAATATAACTATTGCTATTACCATAAAACTATATACTACTAGCCAACCCAAAATAAAAGGCCTTTTTGCATAAAAAAATCCACTAGTTTTGGGCTTTTGCAAAATTGGGTCGCTATTTTTGATTTTGCAGATTCGGTCCGGATTTTTAGTAAACTGACCAAAATATCCTTGTTACTTTTTCTCTCTCCTCTTTTTTTTTTTCTCTCGCTCTTTATTTTTTTTTTCTCTCCGGGATTAGCTATAGCCCCCTGCGCCCCCGCCCCCGCCCCCGCCCCCGCCCCCCCTGCCTGAGCCTCCTCCGGCGACGGCTCCGGCGGAGACTCGGCCCTCTCCCTAGAGCTCCACCTCCACCCGCGTTGACCTCCGCCGCCGCCCTCATGGCCACCCAATCCCGACCCCGGCCCTCCCCACCATCTTGAGCCGCCTCGCCGAGCTTCTCCGCGACGAGCACTCTCGGGCGCGGCGATCCGGTGTCCTCCGCCGCCACCGACGCGGCGGCGCGGCGGGGTAGGGATGAGGTATTCGGGTCATGGGCGAGGCGGAGGCCGAGGAATGGAGATCGGGAGCGGGAGAGGAGGGAGGAGAAGGAGGAGAAAGAAGGAGGAAGGAGAGGGAAAAAAAATGGTGTAATTGGTGGAAGAAGAAGAAGAAAAAAATAGTGTAAATTCCTCCGAAATAGTGTAATATTTTTTTAATGAGTGTAATTTTGGTTGAAAAATAACGCAAACTTCAACTAAAGAGTGTAACCTTAGCTTAAAAAGTGTAATTTCATCCCAAAAAGTGTTGCACTCTTTAGGAGAA
This sequence comes from Puya raimondii, assembly GCA_016920855.1. Lineage (NCBI taxonomy): Eukaryota > Viridiplantae > Streptophyta > Magnoliopsida > Poales > Bromeliaceae > Puya > Puya raimondii. The sequence continues at coordinate 46,928,077 of JABWPP010000049.1, forward strand.
TGTTGCACTATTTCTGGTTCTCTTCTTTTTCTCTTTTTCTTCTCTTTTTCTTCCTCCTCCTATCCTCACCGCCTCCTCCACCACCGTTGCGGCCCCGCCCCTTCTCCTTCCCCTTCCCCTTCCCTTCTCTCCTTAATCTCCTTAATCTCCTCCTCCTCCTCCTCCTCCTCCTCATCCCCTTTGATCCCTCGGGGGGAGAAGCCGAGGACGCGAGCGGAGGGGCCATGGCAAGCGCCGCGGAGTTCGCGGCGTCCGTCGAGGACGGGATCAAGCTAGCGAAGCGGATCGGGGGCTCGCCGCCGCACCGGCCCCCGCCGCGGAAGGCCGCGGGGATGGAGCTGTCGCCGTCGCCGGCGCCGGCGACAGCTCCCGGCGGCGCCCATGGTGCGGGGTCGGAGGCGAGCTCGCGGAGCCGCGCCGAGGCGCAGCTCGCCGCTGCGTCTGCGCGAGGGGGCGCGGGGGGGTTGCGAGCAGGCGTGGGGGCGGGGGGGCGCGGGGGCGGGGGTCGCACGCAAATCGGCGAGGGCCGCGCCGTCTTCTTCGCAGCGGAAAAAAAAAGAGCGAGAGAAAAAAAGAGAGAAGAAAAAGAAGAGAGAAAAAAAAAGAAGGGTATTTTGGTCAGTTCACTAAAAATTCGGATCGAATCTGCAAAAGCGAAAATAGTGGTCCAGATTTGCAAAAGCCCAAAACTAGTGGATTTTTTATGCAAAAAGGCCAAAATAAAATTTACATTCTTTCTCTATGTATAATATGTAAACTCTATCTATACAAAAAGTCTACTCCGGATTTTGTCCACGATGGAGAAAGTGGTATCTAGCTCGCTGTCCCTTTACTACACCCACCCGCGGAAGATGTCGACTTTGAAAGAAAAATAACAAAACAAGGGGCTGAGAACTATTAAAAGTAGTTCCCAGTGAGAACAGTCGCCGAGAGGGGCGACCTATGCTACTAGGTCTACTCGAGGATTCAATAGTAAAGATACTGAAATGAACAATAAAGTATCAAGAACGGTAAGTTATCAAATGCTATACAACTATATGTCTCTATGCATTTTAGAATTACAAATGATAACTTTATTCCTTTCATTACGCATCAAGTGCGACAACTAAGAACAATCACGACAATTTCGATGACTAACTCATAGTCCGATCAAACATGCGGCGTGTCTAGTAGGACATCGAACAATTGCACATAAACCCACTGAGGCTCTCAACTATAGGTGGCTCGAACAATCACATAGCCGCATGGCTACATCTCCGATGTAATGTACTAGACTTTTGCAAATTAGTAAGGTCTCAGTATGAAATAGTATTTGATACTATTTAAAAGGTTTCAGGAGTTTCCTAGATGAGTTGGTTTCGTTTTGGTGTGAAACAAATGCTGAAACGGAATATGGAACAGAATTATGTTGGAACTTCAGTTTCAGAGGAATTCCAGATGCCCAAAAATTTACGGATGCCTAGAAATTGCTAGGCAGATCGAATTTGTGATATTTCGGGCGCTAAAATTGCCCTATGGGCACCAGAAACATCCAGACGAGAGAATCGAGTGCCCAGAATTGTGTGGGTGGTGTCCGAAAGTTTATGGCCTGAGAGTCTGGGGATGGACTTTTGGATGCTCGAAAGCACTCCGAGCCCCAAAAACCTAATGCAAGTTGAAAGATTTTTATTGTAATTTCTTGGGTTTCAGGGGTTTAATTGAAATTGTTACAACTCTATAGGTTAACCCCAATCCCAGCTGCCTCTTCTATCCTCTTCTACTTGAGAACTCTATTTCTCTCCCTCTCTTTCTCCATCCCCTTCATCTCTCTCGCCTTCTCTTTCTCTACTTTATCTCTCTCGCCTTCTCTCTCTCTTCTTTTTTCACTATATTCTAGCTCTTCTTCTTCTTCTTCTTCTTCTTCTTCTTCTTCTTAGAAGCTTAACTCCCCCAACGAAGTTTGAGCTGGGATACAAGGAAGAGAGCTTTTGATAGAACAATCCTTATTTTCCAATAAGTTAGAGCATAGTAGAAGTATGTAATATATTGAATTTTAGTATACCGTATTGAACTTTTGCCCAATTGGACAAAGTGCGATTAATGAATGAATATGAAAGTATTCACGAAAAGATATAAGGGTTTCAGATTAAGTAGAAATGAGTTGAAGCTAAAATCATGCGAAAATAAAGTTTTGGAGCAAAGTGTATTAGAGTTAGCAGACATTTGGGATCTGTATTACGGATTTTACAGTTGGCGGATTTCGTAAAGTGAGTCGGAGTCTTGAAGGATCACAGAAGAAAAGATGCAACTTGAAGACTCGAAGACTCTGTCATCACGTTCTATAGTAAGTTTTTATAGAGTTAGTGGTGATTTACATACATCTTTAAGTCGTTGGAAGTTGATAGAGTTGAGAAAAAATCGATTAAAATAAAAAAAACTAAAGTTTTCTATTGTCAGGATCTGGATCTTGGATCAAGATCCGGATCCTGAAAGTTTCGCGTTTAATTCTTATACATAGGATCCAGACCTAGGGGAGAGGTCTGGATCCCGAACTAATAATTTGTTGTCTCGCAGGATCCAGACTTCATGGAGGATCCGGACCTTGATGTTTCTAAAGCATCAAAGTCCGGACCTTGCATATAGGATCTAGATCTTGGTTACAGATAAGATTTATTAAATCTCAGTTTTTGAATCCCAATATGATTCTGCTTGTTTCCAAGGCTATAAATATGATGTGGAGGGGTTTCTCTAAAATGCGGTAAAGAATTATTTATCATTTAGAAATCTTAGAAACTTGTCGATATCCATTTCTTCTCAATGAGATTTTTGGAGCCCTAGATTTTGATACTCTTTTAGAATCAGTTTGAGAATTGCTTAGACTACTCCCACAGATCTTTAATATTTTTTCTAAGCATTAAATCACCACCAACACCTCCTTTTGTTGCTCCGGACGGAGTGGTGGCACGTAGATACGTGTGAAGGTCGAGGATTCGGTGGAGGCTTCATGGACTCGAGGCTGAGATGTGACATAGAGGCATAGCGTGATCGATTGGAGGATTTCAATCGATTGAGACCAGCAAAGAAGATCTGCTACAAGCATAGAGTATAAATTTGAGTCCATGGATTCGGTAAATCACATTGTACTCAATTTTTATTAGTAGACTTTTTTGTGTGATTGTTTCCGTAGGTTTTTACTCCTTTTGAAACTTTTTCCACGTTAAATTCTTGGTGTGCTTATATTTATTTTTTGATTTTTATATTTATTCACTGAGTTTATTGAATTTTACTATTTTTACCTACTCATCCCCCTCTAGGTGATTATCTTACCTATTAAATTCAAGGGTTAACAAACTACAATCCGGACCTTGTCAAGAGGATCCAGACTCTGAAGTTATTGTTCAGGTTCCAAACTTCATTGTCCGGACCTCAGAGAGGAGGTTTGGATTGTTAGCTCAAAACCTTAGCTCAAACATTCGGGATCCAGACCTTGAACATGAAATCCGAACCTTAGCCGCATAAATGGCAGAATCAGGTGTTCCACATCCAGGTCCCAGTTGGCAGGTCTGGACCTTGCCTGCATAGTTCGAGCAGAACCTTCAAGATTTGGACTTCTAATGGGAAGTTTGGACCTCATGCAGTCTTGAAGCAGAAATTGATTAGTGCAATTTCTTTCTTTTAGGAGATTAAGTTGCAACCAGCTTTATATAAGGACTCCACAACCCCTTCCTCCCTCACTTCTCCAACAAGACAGATATTTTTTCTCACACACTTTCTCTCTAGATCTAACCTCCCCCCCTCTAACAAATCTCTCCATTACACTGGAGATTTGAAGTCATCAAGATTGGAAGAAGCTACTTGAGGGGAGGAGCAAGCTTCTTGGATAAAAAAAGCTTGAGGGTAAGGGGCTAATATGAGTTCTTTGAGTTTGAGTCAGGGTTTTGAAATAATCTTAGAAAAAAGGGGATTTTGTGTAGTACACTGAATTTTAGTGCATCGTACCGAACTTCTACAAATTGTGGAGTTCCGGTGGAAAAATAGCATGAGAGGCTATGTGTGAGGCTTCGGCCAAGTTTGGGACTTGTGCGAAGTGTTTTTGGCGCAAATAAGGCACGAAAACGGACTTCGAAAAGTTAGAACTGCTGAACTTGTGAAGTCTGCAGTGGATTCCGGTATGAGGATGTCCATACCGGTACTGAAGTGATTAGTACCGGTATGTGGTGTGGTATATCGGAATGCGAGGGCTGAATCCGAGAAACCAGCTCTCGGGTTTTGCGGAATTCCTCGAGGTATACCGGAACTAACATCCGTATACCGGTATGCAAATGCGAATACCGGTATACAGTGCTGCGAAATCCCAGCTTTGGCTGGCTGTGTGTGATGAAGTGTGAGCGGGGCAAAAGGGTCTTTTCACATGTGATGGGGTGTATGAAGGGCTGAGACCCTCTCCCCTTCCCATTGTCTTCCTCCTCTACTTCTCCTCTCCATCTCTCTGACTTTCTCTCTCTAGAGAACTCTCCAAAGCTTGGAGAAGTGGTGGATTGGAGCTTGGAAAAGGACTTCCAAGGTGCAAAGAAGATTCTTGGTGTAAGTAGAAGCTTGGGGAACTCGCGGTTAAGGTTAGTTCCTCACGTTTTGGGTTCAAACCTTGGAATTGATCTAGTATTTTGAGGTTTTTGGAAACCCTAGACAATCTCAACCACAAATGGTGGAAGATTGGCCATGAAATCTAGGGTTTGGCTTGCATGCATGCAAACCCTAGGTAGATTTGGAGCTTTTGCCATGGGAGGTTCTAAAAATATTTGAACCTTCGGGAATTGCAATTGAGGCAAGGGAAATCATGTTAGAACACTTGATTTCATGTATCGAGTTGATTATAGGGTTCGTAATGAGTAACGAACCATTTTCTTGTAGAAGCTTGGGTTGAAGCAAGAACTCAAGGCTTGGAGACTTAGGAGCTCAAAGAATTCAAGAATTTGGAAGCTCTTGAGGTAGGTTTGTGTTTACCGAAGTGATTAGGTCACTTCCATGTCTAGGGTAAATATCCATTTAAAGATAAAATGGTATGTATGGTGAACCCTAGGACTTGCATGTTGGCAAAGATAAAAATCATGATAGGTAGAGCCATGAGCTCCTATTGCATGTTATAGAATTCAAGTATATTTCTATTATCTATACTTGTTATGTGATTGCATGTATGATTGGAACCTAGTGTTGAGAACATAGGTTGGAACATGTGTGATTGGAACCTAGAGTCATTGAACATAGGTTGGAACATGAGAATGGAACCTAGAGTCATGGAACCTAGGTTGAGAACGAGAAAGTAAATCTAGTGTCATTGAACATAGGTGAGACTTAGTGACTTGAACCTAGGGTCATGAGACTTAGGTTGGCAAGTGTGAAATGTGATAGATGGGGATGTGCAACGAGGTTGCTATCCCGGGTATGCGACGATTTCGCTACCCGTGCCATGAGTTGGCAGTGATAGATTGGGATGTGCAACGAGGTTGCTATCCCGGGTATGCGACGAGTTCGCTACCCATGCCATGTGATGGCGGTGTTGAGATGGGATGTGCAACGAGGTTGCTATCCCGGGTATGCGACGAGTTCGCTACCCATGCCATGTGATGGCGGTGTTGAGATGGGATGTGCAACGAGGTTGCTATCCCGGGTATGCGACGAGTTCGCTACCCATGCCATGTGATGGCGGTGTTGAGATGGGATGTGCAACGAGGTTGCTATCCCGGGTATGCGACGATTTCGCTACCCGTGCCATGTGATGGCAGTGTTGAGGTGGGGTATGCGACGGTTTCGCTATCCCGAGTATGCGACGGTTTCGCTACTCGAACACGAAGGTGACGATTTCACTCCTTGGATGTTGGAACTATTATGGTGATGCGGTGATTCCGAAACCATAAGTTTATGACAAGTAGTTGAACTTGGTCAATGTGAAATATAGGATGAACCTAGGAGAAAATGAAAAATGGACATTTTATTTGGTTGCATCCTTTATGTTTATTTACAAGCATGTAAATAATTGTTGCATAGTTATTTGTGATCTAACTTATGCATATCGTGTTTCTTTGGATTTGGTGGGTCAAGCTTCTCTCTTGGGTGGCCTTACCCACTGGGAACTATGTTTATAGTTCTCACCCCACGTTTTTCAGGTCCTTCCGCGAGTGAGGCGGCGGAGCGAGGCAAGGGTTTGGCTCTCTAGATAGCGGCCATTCCATTTTGGTGATACATAGAGTTGTCCCCCTAGTCTTGGACATTGATTGTGAGAATTCGAATTTTGGAAATTTGGAATTCTGTGTTCCTCTCCCCTGTCACTGTGTTTTCGATCTGTATACGTATATATATACTGGTATATATATATATGTATATAAATTGTTTTATATGTGTTTTATTATTTGTTGAGTTTTGTCGCGGAGAGTGAACGGCTTAACGGCGCAATCCGGAGTCCGATTCTGACGATCCAAAATGGTAGATTCGATGCCTCGGCAGTGCTGAACGCAATGGCGCGGTCCGTGTCGACATGCAACGGACGGATTGAGAGATCTTCTATCTTCTTCGCCGAGAGGTCGAATGGTACATTTTTGGTTTCGCGATCCGGACCCTGTTTCTCGCACCGTTTTGCGTGAGGTTGCTTGTGGAGGGGTGTCTGGGCATTTTGTTCCTGCCGTGAGGGACTGAGGGCTGATTTTATGTTTTTGAGGGGTGTTTTTGCAAATGTGCTTTTGTGTTTAAGTGAGTTGTGTGTGTGTGTGTGAGAGAGAGAGCTCTCCTCTCTTCCTCTCTCCCCCTCAGCCCCCCCTGAGGTGAGCCCCAGCTCCCCCAGCCTCTCTGCAACCTCCCCAAGCTCGGCCGGCCGCCGCCGGCCATCCCCTGGCCGGCGCCACCTCGGCCACCTTCTCCCTCTCTTTTCTTCTTCCTCTCCTTCTTCTTCTTCTTCTTCTTCTCCTTCCCTGCGGTGTGCAACCAGGGGGAACCCATGCATGGGCTTCCCCTGAGGTGGCACGACCGCCGGTGACTTGCCCCGCCGCCGGGAGCCGTCGCCGTGGGCCGCCGAGCTGCCGCAGCTACTGCTAGGGCAGCAGCAGGCCGTGGCTAGTGGGCCCGAGTTGCCGCCGCCTCCCGCCGCCTGGGAGGGTGAGCACCGTCACCCTCGAGTCCTCCGGCACCGCCCCCTTCTTCCCCGGCCGTCGCCGTGCCGCCGGAGCGCCGCCGCCGCCGCAGCTGGCTGCTGCTGGGAGTGCGGGCAGTGGGTTGATGTTCTGAGCCGCCGCCGCCTCCCGCCGCCGCAGCGACCTCCCGCCGGCATCAGGAGGACCGCCGTAGCCGTCGCTTCCTTCCCCGGCCATCCCCGTGCCGCCGGTGCGCCGCCGCGCCGCCTGCGGCTTTTTGCTCGCTGCTTGCGGGCAGGAGCAGCTGGAGGCCGAGCCGCCGCCGCCTCCCCCCGCCTCGGAGGGTGCGCGCCGACATCCTCGGGACCGCCGCCGCCGGTCCTTCCCTTCCTGGCCGTCGCCGTGCCGCCGGAGCGCCGCCGCAGCCGCCGTGGGCTCAGACTGGACTTCTAGGGCAGCCGCGGCCGAGCTGGCTCCGCCGCAGTCGCCGCCGGTTATTTCTATCGCGGTCACCGGCAGGACGACGTCCGGCGACCCCCTCTTGCCGGTGCTCGTGTCGCCGCCGGCCGCCGCCGCCGTCCGTTGCCGCGCCGCCGTGCCCTAGCCAACCCGAGAGTGGGTCTCTTCCCCGCGCCGCCGCCGCCGCTTCCCGCCGCCGGCTGAGGTGAGCACCCTCTTCCTCACCTCCCCCGCATCCGACCCTGGCCGCTACTGGCCGTGCATGCCGGCCGGCAGCCGGCCGGAGCTGGTTGCTCCGGCTAGGGTCCCTTTTTAGTGGTTTTTGGCCGCGCTTTGGTGTTTGAGCTCCTTGTTGCCTCCCGATGTCCGGGAAGGTGAGCACGATGATCGCGGCGATGCGCTGATCATCATGCTCACCTTAGTTTGCTGTTCGGTTGAGCCGTTTTGTTGTTCGGCCTTTGTCGAGCCTTTCTTCTCTTGTTGGCACTATTTTTATGGGATTTCTGGGCTTGCGACTGGTCCTGTCGCAATGGTGCTGTGAGCACGACCTCCGTGACGTTGTTACCTATCCGCTGGTGCTTGCAGAAGGTCGTGCGGACGTACGGTTTGCTCTAGCGGCCTATTTTATTGCTTGTATGTAGGTAATTGTTGCATGTTTTGGGATTTTGTTGTTTGTGGCAGTGTTGCGACGCTGCGGGCAGCAAGGGCAAGGTCCTTGAGGCCCTGTGGACTGGTTGTCCAACCCCTTCGCCCTTCGCGGAGATCCGGATTCATTTTCGACGTGTTTTTCGATAAATTAATCGGTGAAACGCGTGTTTTTAATTGTGCGGCTCACTCGCTGTTTTCGTGAGTGACTTGGCTTCGTTGTTTAGCCTCATTGGCTATTCCTTATCGCTGTCCCGAAGTTCCGAGGACAGCGGATGAGTGACGAGGGGTTCCGGTGCCAATTCGGCATTTTTCGGGAACCCGGGAAGCCTTTTCGGGCGCGTTTGTGTTCGTGGCACCCCGAGCTTGTGCTCGCTGTTCTGTCACCTTGTTTTGGTGTGTTTGGGGACAGCGGAGGACCTGGTTTGGTTGTTGGTACCCCTGTGGCGCTTAGTGTGGTTTCGGGATCGTCCCGGTGGGTTTTCCGGGCGATCCGTCGGTTTCGGGATGTGAGAGCTTTGTGTTTTGCGTCGACTTGGTGGACCTTGACCTTGTGAGTCTTTCGTAGGTCCTGTCGTGGTTCCCGAGAGCCGTCGGTGTTAGGCTTGATCTTACCTACAAGTGGGTACTTCGATCCGGAGTCGGTTCAGTGGACTACGGTGATACCTTTCTATCCTTTCTCTTGCATTACAGTTATTAGTTCACTTGACTCCCGTTGACTCTACTTATGCGTGCTTGGATAGTAGAGTAGTTGTGGTTTGCATGATTATTGAGACGACCTAGTCGGTCGGTGGTGATCGCCTGTCGTTCCGAGCGATCCTAGTACATTGGTTTATCAGTTGCTTCACGGCTCGTTGCCGTTCTGTGGATTGAGCATTTGCATCGATCGTCACAGCTCTTCTAGCACTTCACGTACACCAGCTGTCACGCCCCGCCGGCCCTTTAACACCAACTAGGTGGAAAGGATAACCGCACGGGCGCATGCCCCAGACCCGCCGAACGGATAGAGTCCTTTCTACCCGCCCAAGGCGTCACAACACAAGCTTATCCACAATGTTCCAACTAGGAACGGAGTACAAGTGTAGTACCCCTGGGGCCTAACTGACGGAATGACTGTAGTACCTTAGACTGTTCGACACTTCTGGAGAAGGTCGAGACAGGTTGGAGTCGTTTCGACGTCAAATAGACGCGAAAACGGACTCGGAGCGCCGAAATAAGCCAAAACTGAAGTTTTGGAGTTTCGGGCGCCCGGATGTGCAGAATTCTGCTGAGGGACAGCATAGTGGTTTTTGTTCTTGAGGCTCATTGCACCAATCCAGAGGTCTATAAAAGATGTGGATGGCTTTTCCTGAGGCTCTTTTCTTCCCTCTTCTTGGTGAACTCGGATCTAGCAAGGGAAGCCCTCTCTTCTTCCCCAATTTCATCTTCCTCCATTGATGATCTCGGTTTCCTGCTGGAACTGCAGCGTCGACCTGGAGTGTTTTGGCTCGTGTGCGGTGTAGGAGTATCCAAATCCAACGAAACTTGGTTTGCTGGATAGAGGACTCGCAGAGGAAGAAGTGGAATCTTTCCAATCGCGATTTGGACAGGTATGTAAGCTACAGTTGTTGTTTTACTGGACCCCTCGTGTTCTTGAGCTGAAACTTGGGTTTTTCCTTTGATCTTTGGATCCGATCTCTTGGGAGCTGGATTTTCGAAGTGTGGATTGATCCTTCCACTTTCCTTGCTGGTTTGGAGCCCCTTCTCACCTGAATTGAGGATTCAAAGGTGAGTTCTAGCTCAGATTTTGGAGATTTTGCTTAAGTGCTGATTTTGGGTCATTTATCGAATTTCTTGGATTTTTAGATCCAGATCTTGTGAGGATCTTTGGAGAGGCTTTGGGTAGCCCCATCACTGTTTTTGAGAGGTTTGTGACCCCTTTCTATGAGCTAGAATCGTTGGAATCCTTGAATTCTTGCTGTTTTTGAGTTTTGCTTAAGTGCTGGAACTTCTGGATCCATGTGCAGGAGGGTCCAGATGTTGACCTGATTCAGTGTTTAGGCTTTTTGGACATCGAGTCGAACTCCGATTTGGCTGAAATTTGGAGGGTTTGTTCTTGAACCTCTGCTGGTGAGTTGAGCCAAATTTCACTGCATTTGGACTTAGGATTTGGATTTTATCGCATGTTGATCACATGTGGGTTGTGCTGCCAGGCTGCAGTTCTGGGCTGATGTTCTGGGCGCCCAGAACAGTGCGCAGGTGGGTCCGAATCTCGAGGTTGCAGATTTGAGCTCGATTTTCGGCCGGCGTTGTTTGGAGGCCTTCTACTCGACTCCTAGCCGTTGTTGGATAGCTTTGAGGTGGGTTGATGTTACCGAAATCGTCGGATTTCCTCCTAAGTTGTAGAGAGTGCAGCATGCTATTTATTTATCTGTTAGTAGCTCGAATTCATGAATTTGCATGTTTATTATGAAATCTGAATTTGGAGCATGAGTAGATTATTTATTTGACATGATTTTACATGCTGAACTGGGAATTGACTTAGGAGAAAACTCGCGAACATACAACCGTCACTTTTCGAACTGTTATCAGATTTAGCTCTAGGAGCCGTTTCTGTTCTTGTATCACCGCTGTTAGTGCGATGTGGATACTTAGTTCGCTGTAGGACGGGTTTACGCTTGCGCTGGGATGCCGAGCTTATATTTACAGCAGGGTTAGGCTGTTTAGTGTTTCCGGGTGCCGTCGGGATTGACGGTGGACCCAGACTCTTGTTTTAGCTTCTGTTTGTGCTGAGGGCACGTGAGCTTAGAGTCTTTGACCCCTTTTGACCCCTTTTGTTCTTCGATTTCGCCTGCCGGAGCCTGTTTGTGCTCGACAGAGATACGCGTACTAACTCGGCTGGGTAGCTCCCCCGAGTGCCGCTCCGGAGTGAGGCCTCTTTTGCGTTGATGTCGCTACAGACCGCTAGCTCTGTTCTGGACCGGCTACCCTATTGGTAGTGTGCGGTGTGGCTAGGCAGTTGGCTGGACGAGCCCGTTCGGGGCGGTTCCGATAGATTGGGTCAGGGATGACTTTTCACTTTGGTGATGTTTACTTGAGGGTTGACTTGGATAGTGGTAGGGTAGTGGCATGATAGCTGTAGAGTTTATTCCAGCTTACTTTGTTGTTCTTTACCTACCAGCTATACTGTTAGTCTCGTAGACTTAGTGGGTGGACCGTTGAGGTCGGTATCGGTACCCACTGAGAACTACTTCTTTTGATAGTAGTTCTCACACCCGTTGTTGCCACCCTTTTTGCAGAGCCTTCTTCTGTTGCGGCTGCTGCTGCACCTGTTTCCGCGGATCGAGGTAAGGGAGTCGCGAGCTAGATCCCTACCTGTCCCTGTTGTTCCTAGAGGAGGACCCTACTGGAGATAGTTTATTTTTGGTGTTGTGCCATGTACATATACTGTGGACTTGTACCTATTTTGGTTGTGGTGGACATGTTGTACTTTGGACTCTATATGTACAGGTGGCTTTGGTTATTAGTATGTTTTATTTCAGCTCTATATATCTCTTGTAGTGGCTTGTATGTTTGTTACAGGTTAGCTATCGCTTCGTATACATAGAAAAATCTATGTATACGGCGGATCTGTTGGCGAGCCCGGGGAAACGAGCAATCCGGGGCGTGACAGATTAAGTGGTATCAGAGCTTAGGAATAGGTCGTTGGGACTTAGTAAACCCTAGGCTATGGCAGACCTTAGGAATGCAAGACGTGAGAGACGTGACTTGCCGCGAAAGTCATCGATTTGACTGTTGAACTCATCCTTAAGTGGAGGGAGTGATCGAAGGCGTGTGTCCTTTCCTGTCGCGAACTTGCGTTGGCTGCAGACGACGTCAAGCAACGAGGGAAAAGAGACGACCTTCTAGACTTTCGCATGATTGGGTCTTGAGTTGTTTGTGTTCGCTGACTGATCTGTGTGTTGCGCAGGTGAGCATGGCACCTCCCCGACCCCGAGGTCGACCCCCGACGCGGGCTACCCCCGCGCCTCCTGTGGTGCCTGAGCAGGCGGGACCTAGTGCACCCCCTGATGTGTGCGATCAGTTGAATGCGCTAGCCGAGTCAGCTAGGCAGCAGAGTGCACTTTTGAGGAGGATGTGTGAGACCATTACTCAGACGTGGAGTGCAGCACCTAGAGCGACGGAGTCGCAGGAGCCACTTCCTGCTGTTCCAGTGGACGTTCCAGCTGCATCCGTACCCCCAGCAGCGGCAGTTCGGGCCGCACCGGTTGGCGACACTTCCCGGTCAGGTGGACAGATGTCGGAGGCTGAGCAGGAGCGGATGACTGAGAGACTGGCTCGTTTTTGCCGGTTTGATCCCCCTCGTTTTGATGGTAGCCACACCGAGCCATGGGTGGTGGAGGCCTGGGTAGGCGAGATGGAGAAGCTGTTCGAGGATCTCTTTGTACCAGAGCGGGAGCGAGTTCACTTGGCAGTTCACTGCCTGTCAGGTGATGCACGCATTTGGTGGACGAGGACGAGATCGAGCAGGTCGCTGGATGCGCTGCAGTTGAGTTGGACCGAGTTCTGCGGGATGCTGTATGGGTCCTATTTCCCTAACAGCGTGAAGCAGAAACTCGAGGAGGATTTGAAGAGTTTGCTTCAGGGAGATCGCACAGTGCAGGAGTATACCCGGGAGTTTACCAGACTCCTGAACTGTGTTCCTTTCGCAGCGAGGGATGAGGCTCACAGAGTTTATCTGTTCGAGCGAGGATTGAGACATGAGATATTTGTTTTAGTCCAGGCGCAGAGGTTGCAGACCTTGGATGCGTCGATTGAGCAGGCGCTTTGGGTGGAGCGTGGAGCCTTGACAGCGAGTGAGCGGGCTGCCACTTCGAGTCAGGGTTTGGATAGGAAGCGCCCGACTCCGGAGGACGGAGGACAGACCAGCGGCAGACGCCCGCCGCCGAGACCTCCACGATCACATTCTCAGGGTCGTGGGTTTTCGGGGCGGCAGAGGTCTGGTGGATCCCGTCAGCAGGGACGTCAGCAGAGGGGAGCACAGAGATGTGTCATCTGCGGAGGACCACATTGGCCTAGGCAGTGCGAGCAGCGAGAGGGCCGGTGTTTTGGGTGTGGTCAGTCCGGACATCTGCGAGCAGCGTGTCCCCGAGCAGCGTCGCCTGTACCATCGATCGCATCGGCACCCCCAGTTCATCAGCAGACCTATGGAGCTCCACCGAGTCACAGCCAGATGGATCGGGCTTCTGTACCACGCCTGGGTGAGCGACGGCAGCAGGCGCAGAGCGGCAGAGTCTTTGCGGCTCAACTGGAGGACTCCACGGTGGCGGATCATGTGGTGGCAGGTATCATTTTAATTTCTGGCATTAGAGCTCGTGCATTATTTGATACCGGTGCATCACATTCTTTTGTTAGTCGAGCATTTGCATCCTTGCATGGGCTAGTGATAGGGCCGTTACCTTGTGCACGAGAGGTGCAGATTCCCGAGCACGTTTTGCGTGTGGAGGATTGTTGTCAAGCTTGCCCTGTGCAGCTTGGACCGTGGGTGATGCCCGCAGACCTGTTGGTCTTGGGGCGATTGCAGGATTTTGATGTGGTACTTGGCATGGATTGGCTGGCGCGCTACTTCGCGACGATCGACTGCGGCGAGAGGACCGTGACGTTTCGCGAGCCGGACCAGGAGGAGTACGTGTATCGAGGCTGCAGGAGTACTTTGTTCGCGACGTGGATTTCGTCGGCACGAGCGAGACAGATGATGAGTCGAGGATGCACGGCATTTCTGGCGACTGTTGTTGAGGTATCTACGGTGGCACCGGAGCTCGAGGACATCTCTGTAGTCCGCGAGTTCCCGGACGTGTTTCCCCCGGAGTTGACTGAGATGCCACCGGACAGGGAGGTCGAGTTTGTGATTGATGTAGTCCCTGGAACTACGCCAATCTCAAAGACACCCTACCGAATGGCACCGGCTGAGCTGAGAGAGCTTAAGGCGCAACTTCAGGATTTGATGGATAAAGGATTTGTGAGACCCAGCGTATCGCCTTGGGGAGCGCCGGTGTTATTCGTGAGGAAGAAGGATGGTTCACTTAGACTTTGTGTGGATTATCGAGAGTTGAATAAAGTGACCATCAAGAACAGGTATCCTTTGCCGCGCATTGATGATCTGTTTGATCAGCTGCAAGGATCTTGTGTCTTCTCGAAGATTGACTTACAGTCTGGTTACCACCAATTGAAGGTGAAGGCCGAGGATATTCCTAAGACGGCTTTTCGGACTCGGTACGGGCATTATGAGTTTACGGTGATGCCGTTTGGATTGACCAATGCCCCTGCCGCGTTTATGGATTTGATGAATCGAGTGTTTAAGCCGTTCTTGGACCGGTTTGTAGTGGTGTTTATTGATGACATCTTGATCTACTCTCGGAGCGATGCTGAGCATGAGGAGCACTTGAGGCTTGTGCTGCAACTTCTGAGAGAGAAGAAGTTGTATGCCAAGTTGAAGAAGTGCGAGTTCTGGCTTCGAGAGGTAGCTTTCTTGGGCCATGTGATTTCAGCCACTGGAGTGGCGGTGGACCCGCAGAAGATTGAGACCGTGCGGGATTGGCCTAGACCGACGACGGTTACCGAGGTGAGGAGTTTTCTCGGGTTAGCTGGATATTACCGTCGATTCTTGGAAGGCTTTGCGAAGCTCTCCACACCCCTCACTCGTCTGACGAGGAAGGGGATTAGATTTGTTTGGACTGATGAGTGCCAGCGTAGCTTTGAGGAGCTGAAGGAGAGGCTGATGTCTGCTCCCGTCCTTACCCTTCCAGTTATGGGGGAAGGATTTGTGATTTATAGTAATGCGTCACACAGTGGTTTGGGTTGTGTGTTGATGCAGCATGGTAGGGTAATTGCCTATGCCTCCCGGCAATTAAAGGATCATGAGAAGAATTACCCTACGCATGATTTGGAGCTGGCAGCTGTAGTGTTTGCACTGAAGCTGTGGCGGCATTATCTGTATGGTGAGCACTGTGAGATTTTCACGGATCATAAAAGTCTCAAGTATCTGTTCACTCAGAAGGAATTGAACCTGAGGCAACGCCGGTGGTTAGAGTTGTTGAAGGACTATGATATTGCCATCCAGTATCACCCCGGCAAGGCGAATGTAGTGGCAGATGCGTTGAGCAGGAGATCAGTGCAGAGCCTTAGTATGATGATCACTCAGCAGGCGCCGTTACTTGAGGAGTTGAGGCGGCTGGAGCTTGAGGTGGTATCCCCTGGGGTTACTGCAAAACTTATGTCTTTGGTTTTGCAACCCACTCTGTTGGATAGGATCCGAGAGAAACAGAGTGTGGACCCCTACTTGATGAGGATTCGAGATCAGATTTCCAGCGGGCAGACAGGGGATTTTAGTGTTGACAGTTCGGGAGTACTGCGGTACAGGGGGACCGACTGTGTGTGCCTATGGATTCTGAGATCCGAGAGGAGATTTTGAGAGAGGCTCATTACTCACCTTATACGGTTCACCCCGGTGGAACCAAGATGTATAAGGACTTGAAGGCACACTTCTGGTGGAATGGAATGAAGCGCCATATTGGGAGATTTGTGGCTCAGTGTTTGACTTGTCAACAGGTAAAGGCGGAGCACCGAGTACCTGCTGGCAAGCTTCAGAGTCTCCCAATACCCGAGTGGAAGTGGGACCAGATCGCCATGGACTTTGTCGTGGGATTACCGAGGTCGCAGGCTGGTTTCGATGCTATTTGGGTGATAGTGGACAGACTGACCAAGTCTGCCCACTTCTTACCAGTGCAGACTACTTGGTCCAGGGATAGACTCGCTCAGCTATATTTGGACGAGATAGTGAGACTGCATGGAGTGCCTGCCTCGATTGTGTCAGATCGAGACACACGGTTCGTCTCACAGTTTTGGAGGAGTCTTCAGACAGCACTGGGTACTCAGCTGCGGTTCAGCACGGCTTTTCATCCACAGACAGATGGTCAGTCTGAGCGGACCATTCAGACTTTGGAGGACATGTTGAGAGCATGTGTCCTAGACTTTGGTGGAGGGTGGCATCGACACTTAGGACTGGTTGAGTTTGCGTACAACAATAGCTATCAAGCGAGCATCCAGATGGCTCCGTTTGAAGCATTGTATGGACGCAAGTGTCGTTCGCCCTTGCATTGGAGCGATGTGGGTGAGAGGAGGACTTTGGGTCCCGATATCCTGTTGGAAGCGGAAGAGAAGGTCAAGATGGTTCGACGACGTCTTGAGACCGCCCAGAGTCGACAGAGGAGCTATGCGGATACTAGGAGACGAGACTTGGAGTTCCAGATTGGAGATCATGTGTTTTTGAAAGTCTCGCCGTCCAGAGGAATTCGCCGTTTTGGAGTTCGTGGAAAGCTCAGTCCACGGTTTGTTGGCCCATTCGAGGTGTTAGAGCGAGTGGGGCCGGTAGCGTACAGGATTGCCCTTCCACCGCGACTTTCTGGAGTCCATGATGTGTTCCATGTCTCGGCCCTGAGGAGATATGTGTTCGACCCCTCCCACGTGATTGACTTCACTCCACTCGAGTTGGCTGAGGACCTGCAGTACGAGGAGCGACCGGTGCGGATTCTTGCTCGCGAGACGAAAGAATTGCGCAACCGAGTCATACCGTACGTGAAAGTGCAGTGGAGTAATCACGAGGAGCGTGAGGCGACTTGGGAGCTGGAGACGGTGATGCGGGAATCCTATCCCTACCTGTTCGAGCTGCCTTCTTGAGGTATGAGTTTGAGTTTAAGTTTCGAGGACGAAACTTTCCGTAGGGGGGGGGGGAGAGTGTAGTACCCCTGGGGCCTAACTGACGGAATGACTGTAGTACCTTAGACTGTTCGACACTTCTGGAGAAGGTCGAGACAGGTTGGAGTCGTTTCGACGTCAAATAGACGCGAAAACGGACTCGGAGCGCCGAAATAAGCCAAAACTGAAGTTTTGGAGTTTCGGGCGCCCGGATGTGCAGAATTCTGCTGAGGGACAGCATAGTGGTTTTTGTTCTTGAGGCTCATTGCACCAATCCAGAGGTCTATAAAAGATGTGGATGGCTTTTCCTGAGGCTCTTTTCTTCCCTCTTCTTGGTGAACTCGGATCTAGCAAGGGAAGCCCTCTCTTCTTCCCCAATTTCATCTTCCTCCATTGATGATCTCGGTTTCCTGCTGGAACTGCAGCGTCGACCTGGAGTGTTTTGGCTCGTGTGCGGTGTAGGAGTATCCAAATCCAACGAAACTTGGTTTGCTGGATAGAGGACTCGCAGAGGAAGAAGTGGAATCTTTCCAATCGCGATTTGGACAGGTATGTAAGCTACAGTTGTTGTTTTACTGGACCCCTCGTGTTCTTGAGCTGAAACTTGGGTTTTTCCTTTGATCTTTGGATCCGATCTCTTGGGAGCTGGATTTTCGAAGTGTGGATTGATCCTTCCACTTTCCTTGCTGGTTTGGAGCCCCTTCTCACCTGAATTGAGGATTCAAAGGTGAGTTCTAGCTCAGATTTTGGAGATTTTGCTTAAGTGCTGATTTTGGGTCATTTATCGAATTTCTTGGATTTTTAGATCCAGATCTTTGTGAGGATCTTTGGAGAGGCTTTGGGTAGCCCCATCACTGTTTTTGAGAGGTTTGTGACCCCTTTCTATGAGCTAGAATCGTTGGAATCCTTGAATTCTTGCTGTTTTTGAGTTTTGCTTAAGTGCTGGAACTTCTGGATCCATGTGCAGGAGGGTCCAGATGTTGACCTGATTCAGTGTTTAGGCTTTTTGGACATCGAGTCGAACTCCGATTTGGCTGAAATTTGGAGGGTTTGTTCTTGAACCTCTGCTGGTGAGTTGAGCCAAATTTCACTGCATTTGGACTTAGGATTTGGATTTTATCGCATGTTGATCACATGTGGGTTGTGCTGCCAGGCTGCAGTTCTGGGCTGATGTTCTGGGCGCCCAGAACAGTGCGCAGGTGGGTCCGAATCTCGAGGTTGCAGATTTGAGCTCGATTTCGGCCGGCGTTGTTTGGAGGCCTTCTACTCGACTCCTAGCCGTTGTTGGATAGCTTTGAGGTGGGTTGATGTTACCGAAATCGTCGGATTTCCTCCTAAGTTGTAGAGAGTGCAGCATGCTATTTATTTATCTGTTAGTAGCTCGAATTCATGAATTTGCATGTTTATTATGAAATCTGAATTTGGAGCATGAGTAGATTATTTATTTGACATGATTTTACATGCTGAACTGGGAATTGACTTAGGAGAAAACTCGCGAACATACAACCGTCACTTTTCGAACTGTTATCAGATTTAGCTCTAGGAGCCGTTTCTGTTCTTGTATCACCGCTGTTAGTGCGATGTGGATACTTAGTTCGCTGTAGGACGGGTTTACGCTTGCGCTGGGATGCCGAGCTTATATTTACAGCAGGGTTAGGCTGTTTAGTGTTTCCGGGTGCCGTCGGGATTGACGGTGGACCCAGACTCTTGTTTTAGCTTCTGTTTGTGCTGAGGGCACGTGAGCTTAGAGTCTTTGACCCCTTTTGACCCCTTTTGTTCTTCGATTTCGCCTGCCGGAGCCTGTTTGTGCTCGACAGAGATACGCGTACTAACTCGGCTGGGTAGCTCCCCCGAGTGCCGCTCCGGAGTGAGGCCTCTTTTGCGTTGATGTCGCTACAGACCGCTAGCTCTGTTCTGGACCGGCTACCCTATTGGTAGTGTGCGGTGTGGCTAGGCAGTTGGCTGGACGAGCCCGTTCGGGCGGTTCCGATAGATTGGGTCAGGGATGACTTTTCACTTTGGTGATGTTTACTTGAGGGTTGACTTGGATAGTGGTAGGGTAGTGGCATGATGATAGCTGTAGAGTTTATTCCAGCTTACTTTGTTGTTCTTTACCTACCAGCTATACTGTTAGTCTCGTAGACTTAGTGGGTGGACCGTTGAGGTCGGTATCGGTACCCACTGAGAACTACTTCTTTTGATAGTAGTTCTCACACCCGTTGTTGCCACCCTTTTTGCAGAGCCTTCTTCTGTTGCGGCTGCTGCACCTGTTTCCGCGGATCGAGGTAAGGGAGTCGCGAGCTAGATCCCTACCTGTCCCTGTTGTTCCTAGAGGAGGACCCTACTGGAGATAGTTTATTTTTGGTGTTGTGCCATGTACATATACTGTGGACTTGTACCTATTTTGGTTGTGGTGGACATGTTGTACTTTGGACTCTATATGTACAGGTGGCTTTGGTTATTAGTATGTTTTATTTCAGCTCTATATATCTCTTGTAGTGGCTTGTATGTTTGTTACAGGTTAGCTATCGCTTCGTATACATAGAAAAATCTATGTATACGGCGGATCTGTTGGCGAGCCCGGGGAAACGAGCAATCCGGGGCGTGACAACAAGAGTTGCACAAGGAAAGCATCAACATAAAGAAGTTCTACTTCTATTACATCACATGGCACAATATACATGTCCAAAATTTTCTTTTCTTTCACTTTCATTCCATATACTATGTTCCAAAACTATGGAATATACAACATTCATACAAGAATGAAAATCCCCTATGCTATCATAGTCCAAAAATAGGGGTACAACTCTATGTATCACCAAAATGGAAGGGCCGCTATCTAAAGAGCCAAACCCTTGCCTCGCTCCGCCGCCTCACTCGCTCACTCGCGGAAGGACCTGAAAAACGTGGGGTGAGAACTATAAACATAGTTCCCAGTGGGTAAGGCCACCCAAGAGAGAAGCTCGACCCACCAGGTCCAAAGAAACACCATATGCATAAGTTAGATCACATATAACTATGCAACAATTATTTACATGCTTGTAAATAAACATAAAGGATGCAACCAAATGAAATATACATTATCATTCTCTCCTAGGTTCATCCTATATCTCACATTGACTAAGTTCATTTACTTGTCATTTACTTATGGTTTCGGAATCGCCGTCTCACCATAATTGTTTCAACATCCAAGGAGTGAACTCGTCACCTCCTAGTTCGAGTAGCGAACTCGTTGCATACTCAGGATAGCAAAATCGTCGCATACCCCGTCTCAACACCGCCATCACATGGCATGGATAGCGAACTCGTCGCATACCCGGGATAGCAACCTCGTCGCACATCCCAACTCGACACCGCCAACTCATGGCGCGGTAGCGAACTCGTCGCATACCCGGGATAGCAAAATCGTGCACATCCCGTGTCGACACCGCCATCACATGGCATGGATAGCGAACTCGTCGCATACCCGGGATAGCAACCTCGTCGCACATCCCCTCTCGACACCGCCAACTCAAGGCGTGGTAGCGAAATCGTCGCCTACCCGGGATAGCAAACTCGTCGCACATCCCGTGTCGATACCGCCAACTCGTGGCATGGTAGCGAAATCGTCGCCTACCCGGGATAGCAAAATCGTCGCACATCCCGCTCAACACCGCCAACTCATGGCGTGGTAGCGAAATCGTCGCCTACCCGGGATAGCAAAATCGTCGCACATCCCGTTGTTCACATTTCTCACTTGCCAACCTAAGTCTCATGATCTTAGGTTCAAGTCACTAAGTCTCGCCTATGTTCAATAACATTAGGTTTACTTTCTCATTCTCAACCTAGGTCCCATGACTCTAGGTTCCAATCTCATGTCAAACCTATGTTCAATGACACTAGGTTTCAATCTCACATGTTCCAACCTATGTTCAATAACACTAGGTTTAATCCTCATGTCCAACCTATGTTCAATAACACTAGGTTTAACCTCATGTCCAACCTATGTTTGAATTGACGTTGCCAACCAGCGTCCCTGCCGCGTTTGTCGCAGAGGATTTGATGAATCGAGTGTTTAATGTACCGTTGGACCGGTTTGTGGTGGTGTTTATTGATGATATCTTGATCTACTCTCGGAGTGATGCTGAGCATGAGGAGCACTTGAGGATTGTGCTGAAACTTCTGAGAGAGAAGAAGTTGTATGCTAAGCTGAAGAAGTGCGAGTTCTGGCTTCGAGAGGTAGCTTTCTTGGGCCATGTAATTTCGGCCACTGGAGTGGCGGTGGACCTGCAGAAGATTGAGACTGTACGGGATTGGCCCAGACCGACGACGGTTACCGAGGTGAGGAGTTTCCTCGGGTTAGCTGGATATTACCGTCGATTTGTGGAAGGCTTTGTGAAGCTCTCCACACCCCTCACTCGTCTGACGAGGAAGGGGATTAGATTTGTTTGGAGTGCTGAGTGCCAGCATAGCTTTGAGGAGCTGAAGGAGAGACTGACGTCTGCTCCCATCCTTACCCTTTCAGTTATGGGGGAAGGATTCGTGATTTATAGTGATGCATCACACAGTGGCTTGGGATGTGTGTTGATGCAGCATGGTAGGGTAATTGCCTATGCCTCACGACAACTGAAGGATTATGAGAAAAATTACCCTACGCATGATTTGGAGCTGGCAGCTGTAGTGTTTGCACTGAAGCTGTGGCGGCATTACTTGTATGGTGAGCACTGTGAGATTTTCACAGATCACAAAAGTCTCAAGTATCTGTTCACTCAGAAGGAATTGAACCTGAGGCAACGCCGGTGGTTGGAGTTGTTGAAGGATTATGATATTACCATCCAGTATCACCCTGGCAAGGCGAATGTAGTGGCAGATGCGTTCAGCAGGAGATCAGTGCAGAGCCTTAGTATGATGATCACTCAGCAGGCGCCATTACTTGAGGAGTTGAGGCGGCTTGAGCTTGAGGTGGTATCCCCTGGGGTTACTGTAAAACTTATGTCTTTGGTTTTGCAACCCACTCTGTTGGATAGGATCCGAGAGAAATAGAGTGTGGACCCCTATTTGATGAGGATTCGAGATCTAATTGCCAGCGGGCAAACAAGGGATTTTGGTGTTGACAGTTCGGGAGTACTGCGGTACAGGGACCGACTGTGTGTGCCTATGGATTCTGAGATCCGAGAGGAGATTTTGAGAGAGGCTCATTACTCGCCTTATACGGTTCACCCTGGTGGAACCAAGATGTATAAGGACTTGAAGGCACACTTCTGGTGGAATGGAATGAAGCGGCATATTGGGAGGTTTGTGGCTCAGTGTTTGACTTGTCAACAGGTAAAGGCGGAGCACCGAGTACCTGCTGGCAAGCTTCAGAGTCTCCCAATACCCGAGTGGAAGTGGGACCAGATCGCCATGGACTTTGTCGTGGGATTACCGAGGACGCAGGCTAGTTTCGATGTTATTTGGGTGATAGTGGACAGACTGACCAAGTCTGCCCACTTCTTACCAGTGCAGACTACTTGGTCCAGGGACAGACTCGCTCAGTTATATTTGGACGAGATAGTGAGACTGCATGGAGTGCCTACCTCGATTGTGTCTGATCGAGACACCCGATTTGTCTCACAGTTTTGGAGGAGTCTACAGACGGCATTGGGTACTCAGCTGCGGTTTAGCACGGCTTTTCATCCACAGACAGATGGTCAGTCTGAGCGGACCATTCAGACTCTGGAGGACATGTTGAGGGCATGTGTCCTAGACTTTGGTGGAGGGTGGCATCGACACTTAGGACTGGTTGAGTTTGCGTACAACAATAGCTATCAAGCGAGCATCCAGATGGCCCCGTTTGAGGCATTGTATGGACGCATGTGTCGTTCGCCCTTGCATTGGAGCGATGTGGGTGAGAGGAAGACTTTGGGTCCCGATATCCTGTTGGAAGCGGAGGAGAAGGTCAAGATGGTTCGACGACGTCTTGAGACCGCCCAGAGTCGACAGAGGAGCTATGCGGATACTAGGAGACGAGACTTGGAGTTTCAGATTGGTGATCATGTGTTTCTGAAAGTCTCGCCGTCCAGAGGAATTCGCCGTTTTGGAGTTCGTGGAAAGCTCAGTCCACGGTTTGTTGGCCCGTTCGAAGTGTTAGAGCGAGTGGGGCCGGTAGCATATAGGATCGCCCTACCACCGCGACTCTCTGGAGTCCATGATGTGTTTCATGTCTCGGCCCTGAGGAGATATGTGTTCGACCCCTCCCACGTGATTGACTTCACCCCACTTGAGATGGCTGAGGACCTGCAGTACGAGGAGCGACCGGTGCGGATTCTTGCTCGCGAGACGAAAGAATTGCGCAACCTAGTCATACCGTACGTGAAAGTGCAGTGGAGTAATCACGAGGAGCGTGAGGCGACTTGGGAGCCGGAGACGGTGATGCGGGAATCCTACCCCTACCTTTTCGAGCTGCCTTCTTGAGGTATGAGTTTGAGTTTCGAGGACGAAACTTTCCGTAGGGGGGAAGGATGTAGTACCCCTGGGGCCTAACTGACGGAATGACTGTAGCATCCTTGGCTGTTCGACGCTTCTAGTGAAGGTCGAGACAAGTCGGAGTCGTTTCGGCGTCAAATAGACGCGAAAACGGACTCGGAGCACCGAAGTAAGCCAAAACTGGAGTTTTGGGCTTTTGAACTATCGAACGCCCGGAAGTCTTGTTTTGGGCGCCCAGATGTTGAGTGCTCGTTTTCTGAAAATACTAAGTCATTTCGGATCCAGGTTGTGGGCGCCCGGAAAGTGAATCCGAAAATCTTACCTCGTGAATATCGATCCGCTCGACACGTATCGATTGGTTGGTGAAATCCGCCGGACCAGGTTAGGGCGCACCGGACCGCGGCGGAGAGTCCGATGCTCCAGTTTTGTGCAGGCTGAAGAACCGGGCGCCCACTTCATGGGTTCCGGGCGCCCGAATCTGTGTTTTCCTGCTGAGGACAGGTTAGTAGCAATTCTGTTCTTGAGGCTTATTGCACCGAAACCATGGGTCTATAAAAGAAGTGGACGACCTCCCCTGAGGCTTTTTCTCCCCTCTTCATGGTGAACCCAGGATTTTGCAAGGAAACCCTCTCTTCTCTCCCAAATTTCATCTTCCTCTATTGAAGACCTTGGATTCCTGCTGGAACTGCATCGTCGACCCGTGGTGTTCTGGCTCGTGTGCAGTGTGGGAGTGTCTAAATCCTTCGGAACTTGGTTTGTTGGATAGAAGACTCGTAGAGGAAGACGTGGAACCCTTCCAATCGAGATTTGGACAGGTATGTAAGCTACAGTTGATGTTTCACTGGACCTCTTATGTTCTTGAGCTGAAACTTGGGTTTTTCCTTTGATCTTTTGGATCCAATCTCTTGGGAGCTGGAATTACGAAGTGAAGATTGGTCCTTCCTCATTCCTTACTAATTTGGAGGTTCTTCCCACCTGAATTGAGGATTCAAAGGTGAGTTCTAGCTCAGATTTTGAGTAATTGCTTAAGTGCTGAATTTTTGGGTCATTGATGGAATTTCTTGGATTTTTAGATCCAGATCTTTGTGAGGATCTTTGGAGAGGTTTTGGATTGTTCCATCACTGTATTTGGGAGGTTTGTGACCCTTTTCCATGAGCTAGATTCGTTGGAATCCCTGAATTCTTGCTGTTTTTGAGATTTGCTTAAGTGCTGGAACTTCTGGATCCATGTGCAGGAGGGTCCAGAAGTGAATCCGGTTCAGTGTATGGACCTTTTGGACATCGAGTCGAACTCCGTTTTGGCTGAAATTTGGAGGGTTTGTTCTTGAACCTCTGCTGGTGAGTTGAGCCAAATTTCACTATATTTGGATTTAGAATTTGGATTTTATCGCATGTTGAATCCATGTGGGTTGTGCTGCCAGGCTGCAGTTCTGGGCTGATGTTCTGGGCGCCCAGAACGTTGAGCAGGTGGGTCCGAATCTCGAGGTTGCTGATTTGAGCTCGATTTCAGCCGGCGCTGTTTGGAGGCCTTCCACTCGACTCCTAGCCGTTGTTGGATAGCTTTCAAGGTGGGTTAATGTTACCAAAATCGCCGGATTTCCTCCTAAGTTGTAGAGAGTGCAGCATGCTGTTTTATCATCTGTTAAATCATGTTAGTAGCTCGAATTCATGAATTTGCATGTATTATTATGAAATCTGAATTTGGAGCATAAATTGATAATTTATACACATGACTTTACATGCTGAACTGGGAATTGACTTAGGAGAAAACTCGCGAACATACAACCGTCACTTTTCGAACTATTATCAGATTTAGCTCTAGGAGCCGTTTCTGTTCTTGTATCACCGCTGTTAGTGCGAGGTGGATACTTAGTTCGTTGTAGGACGAGTTTATGCTTGTGCTGGGATACCGAGCTTGTGTTTACAGCAGGGTTAGGCTGTTTTGTTTTACCGGGTGCCGTCGGGGCCGACGGTGGACCCAGATCACTTTTCTGGTATCAGATCGTACTGAGAGTACGTGAGCCTTGGTTGTTAGACCGACTTGACCCATTTATAGTGACTTAGCCTGTATGAGCCTGATTGAGCTCGACAGAGACACGCTTGCATACTCGTTTGGGTAGCGCCCATGAGTGCCGCTCCGGAGCCTGGCTACATGCGTTGATGTCGTCTTAGTCCCGGTGGGACTCTCGCTCTCCACCCAGTGCCTTTGAGGTAGCGTACGGTGTTGCTTAGACAGGCGGGACGGGCGTATTGCAGTCCCTGTGGATTGGGTCAGTGCTGGTTACCTATTGGTTGGTGATGCTTTTACTTTGAGAGTTGGACTGGGATAGTGGTAGGGGAGTGGCATGGTAGCTGTTGAGTTTATTCCAGCTTATTTTATTGTTCTTTACCTACCAGCTATACTGTTAGTCTCGTAGACTTAGTGGGTGGACCGTTGAGGTCGGTAGTGGTACCCACTGAGGACTACTTCTTTTGATAGTAGTTCTCACACCCATTGTTGCCACTTTTTCTTGCAGAGCCTTCGTCGGTTGCGGCTGCTGCTCTTGTTCCTGTGGATCGAGGTAAGGGAGTCGCGAGCTAGATCCCTACCTGTCCCTGTTGTTCCTAGAGGAGGATCCTACTGGAGATAGTTTCTTTTTGAGTTGTGCCATGTACATATAGTGTGGACTTGTACCTATTTTTGGTTGTGGAGAACCTGTTGTATTTTGGACTCTATATGTACATGTGGCTTTTGTTATTAGTATGTTTTACTTCAGCTCTATATATCTCTTGTAGTGGCTTGTATGTTTGTTTACAGGTTAGCTATCGCTTCGTATACATAGAAAAATCTATGTATACGGCGGATCTGTTGGCGAGCCCGGGGAAACGAGTAATCCGGGGCGTGACAGGAAGTGACCTAATTACTTCGGTAAACACAAACCCACCTCAAGAGCTTCCAAATTCTTGTATTCTCCAAGCTCCTAAGTGTCCAAGCTTTGAGTTCTTGCTTCAACCCAAGCTTCTACAAGAAAACGGTTCGTACTCGTTACGAACCCTAAATTCAATTCAACATGTGAAATCAAGTGTTCTAACATGATTTCCTATGCCTCAATTGCAATTCCCGAAGGTCCAAATATTTTTTGAACCTCTCATTGCAAAAGCCCCAAATCTACCTAGAGTTTGCATGCATGCAAGCCAAACCCTAGATTTCATGGCCAATCTTCCACCATTTGTGGTTTAGATTGCTTAGGATTTCCAAAAACCTCATTTCAAAGGATTAAATCCTAGGTTCAAACCCTAAATCACAAGAACTCACCTCAAAGCCCTAGCTCCCAAGCTTCTTCTTGCACCAAGAAGCTCCAAATCCACCTTAGAAGCTTTTCCCAAGGTTAAATCCTCCACTTCTCCAAGCTTTGGAGAGATCTCTAGAGAGAGAAAGTGAGGGAGAGGGAGAGGGAATGAGAGGAAAAATGAAGGAGTAATGAGGAGAGGGACTCTAGCCCTCTATACATAGCCCATCCCCCACGAAATTACCAAAATACCCCTCACTGGGAATTCTGCCTCAGCCGGGTCCGGACCTTGCAGATGGGGTCCGGACCCCGCACTGATAACTGGCCAGTGCGCAGGCCGGGTCCGGACCTCAGGTCCCGGGTCCGGAACCCGTACGCACCCCATTTCGGAAATCGGCTCGGGTCCGGACCGTGGCTGCCCGGGTCCGGACCGCAGCTGCCTGCGGACTTCATTGTCCGGACCCCAGCTTCCAGGGTCCGGACCCCGTGAGCAGTTTTGCTCCGGTTGGTCCTTTTCTCAATATTTTTCAATTTCCGGGTTTCCACTCGCACCCACAGTGTTCCGATACCTTCGGAACGCAATTCCACACTAGCCATAATCGGCTTCCATCGACCTTTATCAAATTTAGTAAAGTTCGATACAACGCACCGAAATTCAAAGTG
This sequence comes from Puya raimondii, assembly GCA_016920855.1. Taxonomy (NCBI): domain Eukaryota; kingdom Viridiplantae; phylum Streptophyta; class Magnoliopsida; order Poales; family Bromeliaceae; genus Puya; species Puya raimondii. The sequence continues at coordinate 46,955,390 of JABWPP010000049.1, forward strand.
CTACACCAGCTGTCTGATCCACCGCCTAGGGGTGTTCTTTTCCGGAAAAGGGTCGCGTGCATCCGACCCGTGAGCCTCTTAGCACGTGCATCTGCGGCGGTTATGTGCCGGTGGTTGAGCAGGTTGTGACAGTATCAGGGATACGTCCCGGTGGCTACGATTGGGTTTACTTTGTGGTTATCTCCATTGATGCATATACTAGTTGCTTACAGTAGCATAGTTGTTTCAGTTGTATGTTAGCCTCATACTTACTTGTGCTACTGTATACCTTATCTATCTTTTGTTGACCCTCGTGCCGGTGTGTACACCTCGCCTTCGTCGGCTTGCGGTACCCACTGGGAGGGGAGACATGTTTACATGTTCTCACCCCCCGCCCTCGTTGTTGTTTTCAGGTGAGCAGGGTGGTGAGAGTCGGGACGCAGCGAGGCACGCCTAGTTAGTGGTACTAGAGGTCCCGACCTGTGACGCTATCTTCTCCAGATTTGGTTATTACCCCTATCCTCTTTCAGTTAGTTATGGATATGGTTCAGTTACACTGTGGTTGTTTTATCTAGCATGATTTGTTTTGGCACAGCTTTATGTTGGATGACTGTCTTGCATGCTTAGATCTCGTGGTTTTGGGTTTAGTATCCAGGTGTAGATTGCATGTTTAGACTTTTGGATATAGATGCTTTCAGATCTATCATGGTGGCCTTTTATCGCATAATTTTGGATTTCTACCCCTCGTGGTAGCGTTTTCAAATAAAGATTTCCGTGTGGGAAACAGTTTTCAAATGGATTTCCGATCGATCGACTTTTGGGTTTTCAAAAGAGAGTTCTCGTGTAGAGAACGGTTTTCAAATGATTCTTCAATGTTTGAGATTAGGGTTTCAAAATAAAGCTTCTGGATAAGGAGCCATTTTCTAGAATGATCTGTTGTTTGTGCATCGCATCATCCATCGCCTAAGGACTTGCTTAGATTCATACAGGTTTAAGGACTGTTAGCTGTATGAATCACTTTGAGCTATTGTGTTGTTGTGATGAATGAATGGTGGTTGTGATCCTGTTGTATGTTGTGTACGCCGTGCAAATACAGGGGAGGCTCTGTCCGTGTGTACAGTGGACCCTGTATTTGTGGCGGGTCTGTACGTGACGCGGGCTAGGCTTTCAAAAAAAAATTGGCACGTATTTCCGCATCTAAAACTAGCCCGGGACGTGACATTGATAGTATAGGGGTTTTCATTGATTGTACGCAACTGTTATATTCCATGATTTTGGAACTTGATGTATGGAACGGAAATGAAAGAAAAGAAAAATTTGGGCATGTATAAATGTGCAAATGTGATGTAATAGAAGTAGAACTTCTTTATGTTGATGATTTCCTTGTGCAACTCTTGTACTCCGTTCCTAGTTGGAACCTTGTGGATATACTTGTGTTGTGACGCCTTGGGCGGATAGGGGAGACTCTATCCGTTTGGCGGGTCTGGGGCACGCGCTCGTGCGATTTGTCCTTCCACCTAGTTGGTGTTAAGGCACGGCGGGGCGTGACATTTTGGAAAACCCTAGAGGATCTAAACTAGATTTTTTGCAAGATTTGCAAACATCATGAAGTTCCATGTGAAAAAATTGAAAACCTAGGTCAAAATTGGAGCTTTTGTACCTAGAGAGTTTAAAATTTATCTAACCCTTTGAAGCTCTAACTAAAGAGTCGATTGACTTGGGGGACTACAAAGAATTTGGATTATGACGAGATTTTGGTGTCCAATTGAAGAACTTGCGCCGATATTGAGGAATTTTGGCAGAATTGGCTAGGAAGCAGGATGATTCATCAATAATTTCCTAATTGCTCGGCTTTCCTAGCAATTAGCGGCAAACCAAGGTGGTTGTGCTATACCAAAGTGGTTTGATCGCTTCTTATGTCTTGAGAACAAAATTCATGTTGAACCTATGAGTATGAAGTGGTAGCTTGTATAGTAAATATGCATGCATGAGCATCCTTATGTGAGACACACCTTTCTTGAGATAAGTTAGCTATCATGATATAAGATATTTTCATATTATGTTAATATGATTGGCTACAACCTAACCTATATTATGAACTATGGGAATGGGATGACATTCTTTAGAGACAACTTAGAGAACTTGACATGTATATATATTATTGAATATAGTGCCATCTAGTATAAGTCGAAAACAAAGGTTGATTGGATAACTACTTGGACAATGCTATCATGGAACCTAGGATGGAAGATAATACAAATTGATTAAGTCAATCTATTATAGAAACCGAGATTTTAATTGAATAAAATTTAGAAAATTGGCTAATCTTGCAAACCTGTATAGTTTTCAGTAAAACAAAATTGCTAGCCTCATGGTCTAACAGTGTCGGAAGTCGTGGAAGGACCTTTTTACTCTTATGCATGGTAAAAGCACGATTTAAAGCAAAAAATGGCGAGAGGTAACCAAGGCAACATGGGTTTTTTTCTGTAAAAAGAGTGATATTTTATATGTCAAATCGCACAAAATTTTATGGGGAGGTGTTACTATGCAAATTACTCGCGCTAGGGAGTTTTGAGTAATAAATATGAAGTTTGGAGGACTATAATGCAAAATTTACAAAAATACAAATAGTGTGCATTAGGGTTTCGAAACCTTTTTCCTTTTCTCCTCTTCTTCCCTCACCTCTAGCCGCTAGCAACTTCTCCCCCACCATCATTGGCGCTTCCCCCGTCTCCGGCTAGCCTTGTATGCGGCGGACCTGGTCATGCGCCTGGGAAGAGGTAACCCGGGGCGTGACAGCATCGGCCACCACATTGGCCCTACCGGGGTGGTACAAGATGGTTAAGTCGTAATCTTTTATCAACTCCAACCACCTCCGTTGCCTCAAGTTCAACTCCTTTTGAGTGAATAAGTACTTTAAGCTTTTGTGATCCGTGTAAACCTCACAATGCTCCCCGTACAAGTAGTGTCTCCACAACTTAAG
>JABWPP010000049.1:46960996-46997807 GCA_016920855.1 Puya raimondii
CCTGTGCGAGCTTTTCATGAGTACATGCTCAGATTCGAACGAACGAGGATTGAAACCCCATGAGAGCGTTCTATTACGCCCAAAGAGTGCGAGCTTGCCACGAGTACATGCTCAGATTCGAACGAACGAGGATTGAAACCCCATGAGAGTGTTCTATTACGCCCAAATAGTGCGAGCTTGCCACGAGTACATCCTTTGATTCGAACGAACGAGGATTGAAACCCCATGAGAGCGTTCTCTTGCTCCTAAGAGTGCGAGCTTTCCATGAGTACATGCTCAGATTCGAACGAACGAGGATTGAAACCCCATGAGAGCGTTCTATTACGCCGAAAGAGTGCGAGCTTGCCACGAGTACATGCTCAGATTCGAACGAACGAGGATTGAAACCCCATGAGAGTGTTCTATTACGCCAAAATACATCCTTTGATTCGAACGAACGAGGATTGAAAGCCCATGAGAGTGTTCTCTTGCTCCTAAGAGTGCGAGCTTTCCACGAGTACATGATCAGATTCGAATGAACGAGGATTGAAACCCCATGAGAGCGTTTTATTACGCCCAAAGAGTGCGAGCTTGCCACGAATACATGCTCAGATTCGAACGAACGAGGATTGAAACCCCATGTGAGCGTTCTATTACGCCCAAAGAGAGCGAGCTTGCCACGAGTACATCCTCTGATTCGAATGAACGAGGATTGAAACCCCATGAAAGCATTCTATTGCTCCTAAGAGTGCGAGCTTTCCACGAGTACATGCTCAGATTCGAACGAACGAGGATTGAAACCCCATGAGAGCGTTCTATTACGCCCAAAGAGTGCGAGCTTGCCACGAGTACATGCTCAGATTCGAACGAAGGAGGATTGAAACCCCATGAGAGTGTTCTATTACGCCCAAATAGTGCGAGCTTGCCACGAGTACATGCTCAGATTCGAACGAACGAGGATTGAAACCCCATGAGAGTGTTCTATTACGCCCAAATAGTGCGAGCTTGCCACGAGTACATCCTTTGATTCGATTCGAACGAACGAGGATTGAAACCCCATGAGAGCGTTCTCTTGCTCCTAAGAGTGCGAGCTTCCCACGAGTACATGCTCAGATTCGTACGAATGAGGATTGAAACCCCATGAGAGCGTTCTATTACGCCCAAAGAGTGCGAGCTTGCCACGAGTACATGCTCAGATTCGAACGAACGAGGATTGAAACACCATGAGAGTGTTCTATTACGCCAAAATAGTGCGAGCTTGCCATGAGTACATGCTCAGATTCGAACGAACGAGTATTGAAACCCCATGAGAGTGTTCTATTACGCCCAAAGAGTGCGAGCTTGCCACGAGTACATGCTCAGATTCGAACGAACGAGGATTGAAACCCCATGAGAGCGTTCTATTACGCCCGAAGAGTGCGAGCTTGCCACGAGTACATGCTCAGATTCGAAAGAACGAGGATTGAAATCCCATGAGAGCGTTCTATTATGCCCGAAGAGTGCGAGCTTGCCACGAGTACATGCGCAGATTCGAACGAACGAGGATTGAAACCCCAAAAGAGCGTTCTATTACGCCCAAAAGTGTGAGCTTGCCACGAGTACATGCTCAGATTCGAACGAACGAGGATTGAAACCCCATGAGAGCGTTCTATTACGCCCAAAGAGTGCGAGCTTGCCACGAGTACATGCTCAGATTCGAACGAACGAGGATTGAAACCCCATGAGAGTGTTCTTTTACGCCCAAATAGTGCGAGCTTGCCACGAGTACATCCTTTGATTCGAACGAACGAGGATTGAAACCCCATGAGAGCGTTCTCTTGCTCCTAAGAGTGCGAGCTTTCCACGAGTACATGCTCAGATTCGAACGAACGAGGATTGAAACCCCATGAGAGCGTTCTATTACGCCCTAAGAGTGAGAGCATGCCACGAGTACATGCTCAGATTCGAACGAACGAGGATTGAAACCCCATGTGAGCGTTCTATTACGCACAAAGAGAGCGAGCTTGCCACGAGTACATCCTTTGATTCGAACAAACGAGGATTGAAACCCCATGAGAGCGTTCTATTACGCTCCAAAGAGTGCGAGCTTTCCACGAGTACATGCTCAGATTCGAACGAACGAGGATTGAAACCCCATGAGAGCGAGCGTTCTTTTACGCCCAAAGAGTGCGAGCTTGCCACGAGTACATGCTCAGATTCGAACGAACGAGGATTGAAACCCCATGAGAGTGTTCTATTACGCCCAAATAGTGCGAGCTTGCCACGAGTACATGCTCAGATTCGAACGAACGAGGATTGAAACCCCATGAGAGCGTTCTATTACGCCCAAATAGTGCGAGCTTGCCACGAGTACATCCTTTGATTCGAACGAACGAGGATTGAAACCCCATGAGAGCGTTCTCTTGCTCCTAAGAGTGCGAGCTTTCCATGAGTACATGCTCAGATTCGAACGAACGAGGATTGAAACCCCATGAGAGCGTTCTATTACGCCCAAAGAGTGCGAGCTTGCCACGAGTACATGCTCAGATTCGAACGAACGAGGATTGAAACCCCATGAGAGTGTTCTATTACGCCCAAATAGTGCGAGCTTGCCACGAGTACATGCTTAGATTTGAACGAACGAGAATTGAAACCCCATGAGAGCATTCTATTTGCCCTAAGAGTGCGAGCTTTCCACGAGTACATGCTCAGATTCGAACGAACGAGGATTGAAACCCCATGAGAGCGTTCTATTACGCCCAAAGAGTGCGAGCTTGCCACGAGTACATGCTCAGATTCGAACGAACGAGGATTGAAACCCCATGAGAGTGTTCTATTACGCCCAAATAGTGCGAGCTTGCCACGAGTACATCCTTTGATTCGAACAAACGAGGATTGAAAGCCCATGAGAGCGTTCTCTTGCTCCTAAGAGTGCGAGCTTTCCACGAGTACATGATCAGATTCGAATGAACGAGGATTGAAACCCCATGAGAGCGTTTTATTACGCCCAAAGAGTGCGAGCTTGCCACGAATACATGCTCAGATTCGAACGAACGAGGATTGAAACCCCATGTGAGCGTTCTATTACGCCCAAAGAGAGCGAGCTTGCCACGAGTACATCCTCTGATTCGAATGAACGAGGATTGAAACCCCATGAGAGCATTCTATTGCTCCTAAGAGTGCGAGCTTTCCACGAGTACATGCTCAGATTCGAACGAACGAGGATTGAAACCCCATGAGAGCGTCGCCCAAAGAGTGCGAGCTTGCCACGAGTACATGCTCAGATTCGAACGAAGGAGGATTGAAACCCCATGAGAGTGTTCTATTACGCCCAAATAGTGCGAGCTTGCCACGAGTACATGCTCAGATTCGAACGAACGAGGATTGAAACCCCATGAGAGTGTTCTATTACGCCCAAATAGTGCGAGCTTGCCACGAGTACATCCTTTGATTCGAACGAACGAGGATTGAAACCCCATGAGAGCGTTCTATTGCTCCTAAGAGTGCGAGCTTTCCACGAGTACATGTTCAGATTCGTACGAACTAGGATTGAAACCCCATGAGAGCGTTCTATTACGCCTAAAGAGTGCGAGCTTGCCACGAGTACATGCTCAGATTCGAACGAACGAGGATTGAAACCCCATGAGAGTGTTCTATTACGCCCAAAGAGTGCGAGCTTGCCACGAGTACATGCTCAGATTCGAACGAACGAGGATTGAAACCCCATGAGAATGTTCTATTACGCCCAAAGAGTGCGAGCTTGCCACGAGTACATGCTCAGATTCGAACGAACGAGGATTGAAACCCCATGAGAGCGTTCTATTACGCCTAAGAGTGCGAGCTTGTCACGAGTACATGCTCAGATTCGAACGAACGAGGATTGAAACCCCATGAGAGCGTTCTATTACGCCCAAAGAGTGCGAGCTTGCCACGACGAGTACATGCTCAGATTCGAACGAACGAGGATTGAAACCCCATGAAGAGAGCGTTCTATTACGCCCAAAAGAGTGCGAGCTTGCCACGAGTACATGCTCAGATTCGAACGAACGAGGATTGAAAACCCCATGAGAGCGTTCTATTACGCCCAAAGAGTGCGAGCTTGCCACGAGTACATGCTCTCAGATTCGAACGAACGAGGATTGAAAACCCATGAGAGCGTTCTATTACGCCCAAAGAGTGCGAGCTTGCCACGAGTACATGCTCAGATTCGAACGAACGAGGATTGAAACCCCATGAGAGCGTTCTATTACGCCCAAAGAGTGCGAGCTTGCACTGAGTACATGCTCAGATTCGAACGAACGAGGATTGAAACCCCATGAGAGTGTTCTATTACGCCCAAAAGAGTGCGAGCTTGCCACGAGTACATGCTCAGATTCGAACGAACGAGGATTGAAACCCCATGAGAGCGTTCTATTACGCCCCAAAGAGTGCGAGCTCCCACGAGTACATGCTCAGATTCGAACGAACGAGGATTGACCCCCCCATGAGAGCGTTCTATTACGCCCAAAGAGTGCGAGCTTGCCACGAGTACATGCTCTGATTCGAACGAACGAGGATTGAAACCCCATGAGAGCGTTCTATTATGCCCAAAGAGTGCGAGCTTGCCACGAGTACATGCTCAGATTCGAACGAACGAGGATTGGAACCCCATGAGAGTGTTCGTTCTATTACGCCCAAAGAGTGCGAGCTTGCCACGAGTACATGCTTTGATTCGAACGAACGAGGATTGAAACCCCATGAGAGCGTTCTATTGCCCAAAGAGTGCGAGCTTGCCATGAGTACATGCTCAGATTCGAACGAACGAGGATTGAAACCCCCCCATGTGAGCGTTCTATTACGCCAAAGAGAGCGAGCTTGCCACGAGTACATCCTTTGATTCGAACGAACGAGGATTGAAACCCCATGAGAGCGTTCTATTGCTCCTAAGAGTGCGAGCTTTCCACGAGTACATGCTCAGATTCGAACGAACGAGGATTGAAACCCCATGTGAGCGTTCTATTACGCCCAAAGAGAGCGAGCTTGCCACGAGTACATCCTCTGATTCGAATGAACGAGGATTGAAACCCCATGAGAGCATTCTATTGCTCCTAAGAGTGCGAGCTTTCCACGAGTACATGCTCAGATTCGAAACGAACGAGGATTGAAACCCCATGAGAGCGTTTTTATTACGCCCAAAGAGTGCGAGCTTGCCACGAGTACATGCTCAGATTCGAACGAAGGAGGATTGAAACCCCATGAGAGTGTTCTATTACGCCCAAAGAGTGCGAGCTTGCCACGAGTACATGCTCAGATTCGAACGAACGAGGATTGAAACCCCATGAGAGTGTTCTATTACGCCCAAATAGTGCGAGCTTGCCACGAGTACATCCTTTGATTCGAACGAACGAGGATTGAAACCCCATGAGAGCGTTCTCTTGCTCCAAAGAGTGCGAGCTTGCCACGAGTACATGCTCAGATTCGAACGAACGAGGATTGAAACCCATGAGAGCGTTCTATTACGCCTAAGAGTGCGAGCTTGCCACGAGTACATGCTCAGATTCGAACGAACGAGGATTGAAACCCCATGAGAGCATTCTATTACGCCGAAAGATTGCGAGCTTGCCACGAGTACATGCTCAGATTCGAACGAACGAGGATTGAAACCCCATGAGAGCGTTCTATTACGCCCAAAGAGTGCGAGCTTGCCACGAGTACATGCTCAGATTCGAACGAACACGGATTGAAACCCCATGAGAGCGTTCTATTACGCCCAAAGAGTGCGAGCTTGCCACGAGTACATGCTCTGATTCGAACGAATGAGGATTGAAACCCAATGAGAGCATTCTATTATGCCAAAAAGAGTGCGAGCTTGCCACGAGTACAAGCTCAGATTCGAACGAACGAGGATTGGAACCCCATGAAAGCTTTCTATTACGCCCAAAGAGAGTGCGAGCTGGCTTGCCACGAGTACATGCTCAGATTCGAACGAACGAGGATTGAAACCCCATGAGAGCGTTCTATTACGCCCAAAGAGTGTGAGCTTGCCACGAGTACATGCTCAGATTCGAACGAACGAGGATTGAAACCCCATGAGAGCGTTCTATTACGCCCAAAGAGTGCGAGCTTGCCACGAGTACATGCTCAGATTCGAACGAACGAGGATTGAAACCCCATGAGAGCGTTCTATTACGCCCAAAGAGTGCGAGCTTGCCACGAGTACATGCTCAGATTCGAACGAACGAGGATTGAAACCCCATGAGAGCGTTCTATTACGCCAAAAGTGCGAGTGCGAGCTTGCCACGAGTACATGCTCAGATTCGAACGACCGAGGATTGAAACCCCATGAGAGCGTTCTATTACGCCTAAAGGGTGCGAGCTTGCCACAAGTACATGCTCAGATTCGAACGAACGAGGATTGAAACCCCATGTGAGCGTTCTATTACGCCCAAAGAGAGCGAGCTTGCCACGAGTACATCCTCTGATGCGAATGAACGAGGATTGAAACCCCATGAGAGCATTCTATTATGCCCAAAGAGTGCGAGCTTGCCACGATACATGCTCAGATTCGAACGAACGAGGATTGAAACCCCATGTGAGCGTTCGCCCAAAGAGTGCGAGCTTTCCACGAGTACATACTCAGATTCGAACGAACGAGGATTGAAACCCCATGAGAGCGTTCTATTGCTCCTAAGAGTGCGAGCTTTCCATGAGTACATGCTCAGATTCGAACGAACGAGGATTGAAACCCCATGTGAGCGTTCTATTACGCCCAAAGAGAGCGAGCTTGCCACGAGTACATCCTTTGATTCGAACAAACGAGGATTGAAACCCCATGAGAGCGTTCTATTGCTCCTAAGAATGCGAGCTTTCCACGAGTACATGCTCAGATTCGAACGAACGAGGATTGAAACCCCATGAGAGCGTTCTATTACGCCCAAAGAGTGCAAGCTTGCCACGAGTACATGCTCAGATTCGAACGAACGAGGATTGAAACCCCATGAGAGCGTTCTATTACGCCCAAAGAGTGCGAGCTTGCCACGAGTACATGCTCAGATTCGAACGAACGAGGATTGAAACCCCATGAGAGTGTTCTATTACGCCCAAAGAGTGCGAGCTTGCCACGAGTACATCCTTTGATTCGAACGAACGAGGATTGAAACCCCATGAGAGCGTTCTCTTGCTCCTAAGAGTGCGAGCTTTCCACGAGTACATGCTCAGATTCGAACGAACGAGGATTGAAACCCCATGAGAGCGTTCTATTACGCCCAAAGAGTGCGAGCTTGCCACGAGTACATGCTCAGATTCGAACGAACGAGGATTGAAACCCCATGAGAGTGTTCTATTACGCCCAAAGAGTGCGAGCTTGCCACGAGTACATCCTTTGATTCGAACGAACGAGGATTGAAACCCCATGAGAGCGTTCTATTGCTCCTAAGAGTTCGAGCTTTCCACGAGTACATGCTCAGATTCGAACGAACGAGGATTGAAACCCCATGAGAGCGTTGTATTACGCCCAAAGAGTGCGAGCTTGCCACGAGTACATGCTCAGATTCGAACGAACGAACGAGGATTGAAACCCCCATGAGAGCGTTCTATTACGCCCAAAGAGTGCGAGCTTGCCACGAGTACATGCTCAGATTCGAACGAACGAGGATTGAAACCCCATGAGAGCATTTATTATTGCTCCTAAGAGTGCGAGCTTTCCACGAGTACATGCTCAGATTCGAACGAACGAGGATTGAAACCCCATGAGAGCGTTTTATTACGCCCAAAGAGTGCGAGCTTGCCACGAGTACATGCTCAGATTCGAACGAACGAGGATTGAAACCCCATGAGAGCGTTTCTATTACGCCCAAAGAGTGCGAGCTTGCCACGAGTACATGCTCAGATTCGAACGAACGAGGATTGAAACCCCATGAGAGTGTTCTTTTACGCCCAAATAGTGCGAGCTTGCCACGAGTACATGCTCAGATTCGTACGAATGAGGATTGAAACCCCATGAGAGCGTTCTATTACGCCCAAAGAGTGCGAGCTTGCCACGAGTACATGCTCAGATTCGAACGAACGAGGATTGAAACCCCATGAGAGCGTTCTATTACGCCCAAAGAGTGCGAGCTTGCCACGAGTACATGCTCATGCTCAGATTCGAACGAACGAGGATTGAAACCCCATGAGAGCGTTCTATTACGCCCAAAGAGTGCGAGCTTGCCACGAGTACATGCTCAGATTCGAACGAACGAGGATTGAAACCCCATGAGAGCGTTCTATTACGCCCAAAGAGTGCGAGCTTGCCACGAGTACATGCTCAGATTCGAACGAACGAGGATTGAAACCCCATGAGAGCGTTCTATTACGCCCAAAGAGTGTGAGCTTGCCACGAGTACATGCTCAGATTCGAACGAACGAGGATTGAAACCCCATGAGAGCGTTCTATTACGCCCAAAGAGTGCGAGCTTGCCACGAGTACATGCTCAGATTCGAACGAACGAGGATTGAAACCCCATGAGAGCGTTCTATTACGCCCAAAGAGTGCGAGCTTGCCACGAGTACATGCTCAGATTCGAACGAACGAGGATTGAAACACCCATGAGAGCGTTCTATTACGCCAAAATAGTGCGAGCTTGCCATGAGTACATGCTCAGATTCGAACGACCGAGGATTGAAACCCCATGAGAGCGTTCTATTACGCCCAAAGAGTGCGAGCTTGCCACGAGTACATGCTCAGATTCGAACGAACGAGGATTGAAACCCCATGAGAGCGTTCTATTACACCCAAAGAAAGCGAGCTTGCCACGAGTACATCCTCTGATTCGAATGAACGAGGATTGAAACCCCATGAGAGCGTTCTATTATGCCCAAAGAGTGCGAGCTTGCCACGTGTACATGCTCATATTCGAACGAACAAGGATTGAAACCCCATGTGAGCGTTCTATTACGCCCAAAGAGAGCGAGCTTGCCACGAGTACATCCTTTGATTCGAACGAACGAGGATTGAAACCCCATGAGAGCGTTCTATTGCTCCTAAGAGTGCGAGCTTTCCATGAGTACATGCTCAGATTCGAACGAACGAGGACTGAAACCCCATGTGAGCGTTCTATTACGCACAAAGAGAGCGAGCTTGCCACGAGTACATCCTTTGATTCGAACGAACGAGGATTGAAACCCCATGAGTGCGTTCTATTGCTCCTAAGAATGCGAGCTTTCCACGAGTACATGCTCAGATTCGAACGAACGAGGATTGAAACCCCATGAGAGCGTTCTATTACGCCCAAAGAGTGCGAGCTTGCCACGAGTACATGCTCAGATTCTAACGAACGAGGATTGAAACCCCATGAGAGAGTTCTATTACGCCCAAATAGTGCGAGCTTGCCACGAGTACATCCTTTGATTCGAACGAACGAGGATTGAAAGCCCATGAGAGCGTTCTCTTGCTCCTAAGAGTGCGAGCTTTCCACGAGTACATGATCAGATTCGAATGAACGAGGATTGAAACCCCATGAGAGCGTTTTATTACGCCCAAAGAGTGCGAGCTTGCCACGAATACATGCTCAGATTCGAACGAACGAGGATTGAAACCCCATGTGAGCGTTCTATTACGCCCAAAGAGAGCGAGCTTGCCACGAGCACATCCTCTGATTCGAATGAACGTGGATTGTGTAAGTTAGGGGGGTGCCCTAGGATCTATCTAGATACTATCAATCACCTAGAGGGGGGTGAATAGGTGTATAACAAAAATCACAAATCTCAATGCGATAAAGTAATGCGGAAAATAAAATCAGCACACCGAGATTTACGTGGGAAACTCCACCTTGGAGAAAAAACCCACGGGACCAACACGCGATAACAATCCACTAAGAATAAAAGATTACAAGGTGATTACCGACTCCACGGACTTAACCTCTCCTTTATCTTCTTTGGATCTCGCGCACACCACCGGGTTGTCCACGCCCCACGTTCGAATCCACGAACGCCACGCCTCGAATCCACGAGACGCCCAACTTCGAATCCACGAAGCCCTCAACACGTCGAATCCACGACGCCCACTCGAATCCACGAGCGCACTCCGTCCGGAGCAAGATCAACAAAATTGATGATGATTTATTGCTTAGAATATCATGAAAAATCTGTGGGAATAATCTCTAAGCAATCCTCAAATTGATTCTAAAAGAATATTGGGCATTAGGGCACCATGAATCAATTTGAGAGAAGCTTGATGTAGAAGATGAGGAAAACGGTCACCTACAAGCTTCTAGGGTTTCTCAAAGATAATATGTAATTTTTCTACCCTTTAGAGACACCCCCACATCCTATTTATATGGTTTGGAGACAAAGAATTAGGTTAGGATTGAAAAACAGGACAATCAGGAAATTTCGTCGGGTCGGGGTCCGGACCGCGGGTATGGGGTCCGGACCCGGACACTGCTTAGGCGTTTCATTGTCCGGACCCCAGCCATCAGGGTCCGCCGATCTGCCAGTCTGCTTTGCAGACCTACGGGTTCCGGACCTCAACCTGGGGTCCGGACCCCGGACTCACTTTGCAGACCTCGGGTCCGGACCTCAACTTGGGGTCCGGACCCCTGGACTGGACTGTACGGTACGGGATCCGGACCTCAATTTTTCAGGGTCCGGACCCGGTCTGCAATATAGCAATATCAACGTACGGGTTCCGGACCTCAGCTCCCAGGGTCCGGACCCGGTCTTCAAGATGGCCATATCAACTTACGGGTTCCGGACCTCAGCTCCCAAGGTCCGGACCCGGTCTGTGAAGCAGCAAAAACCACCTTACGGGTTCCGGACCTCAACTTCTGGGGTCCGGACCCCGTGACAAGAGAATTTCCGATTTTGGTAAAAAAATAGTTTTAAAAACCTATTCTAATGCCTTCCAAACACTTGTAAATGAATCTAAATCATCATCAAGATTATTTAAACTTACCAAGCATCGTGAATTCATACGTGGAGTCTTCGAGTCTTTGTTCTTCGTCTTTTCTTCTTCGAACCTTCAAGACTCCGACTCACTTCACGAAATATGCCAATATAAAATCCGTAACAATCTCCCCCTTTGGCAATTTCGTGACAAAAACACAAAAATACATAAAACACTCACGATGCTCATCTCTCTAAAAATGAAATTCATTGCCATCACCAAAACAATGAACTTCTCGCGTGAAAGATCCAAATGAAAAATAAAATTACAATTTAGTAACTCCTAAAACAAACTCTCTAACTTAGACAAACATGGAGTCTTGAAGTCTTGAGAGACCTGCAAAATATTTTCATTCTCCACGAACAAAGTTAGTAGAAAAAGTATCAAAATCGCTCCCCCTTTGTTCATGCACTCTCTCCCCCTATGTTTATGCGTCTAAAGTTATCATTACCATTTCCTCTCTCCCCCTTTTTGTCAAAAATTGCCAAAAGAGAAACACCAAAAATAGAGAGAAGTCGAGAGAAATCAATCAAAATACAAGTTTAAAGCTTTTTCAATTTTGAAACAACTTGTGATAAAAATTTCAAGCAATGTTAGTACATGAGAAATATAAATTCACATTGACTTCTTTCAATCCCTATTAATTTCATAAGAATTAAGAACTTTACTACACACTCATCATAATGTAGACAAAATATTATCCGATTTCTTAATTCATATAAACTTCAAAAACAAGTCATCAATGATAATCTAAAGGCTCAAAAACTATCAAGATGTAAACGGATTATGAAGATGACTTAAGTGATTCATCAAAGAGACAGAAAATTTGTCGCACAAACATTCAAATTTGAGATAAAACAAATAGCACAAGGGGTGGCTCTTTGAGCATCTTTCATGTATGTGGACCACCTTATAACTCCGAAAAATAAAAATTGTGACATTTTTCCTTTTGCATGCTTTTGCACTTATATATTTTTTTTTTTTCGGATATGCAATTCAATTCTCATGTGGTAGCTTCACACACTAACCGGACGACCGGGGTGGTAGCTCTTTCCTCCATGTGGTGGTAGTTTTCACACTCCTTTTAAGGATGTAACTCTTTCCACATCTTTCAAAGCATATGAGCATAATAATAATTCCCCCTCGCTTATGCAATCTCTTATTTGAAAGAACATGTGACAAATTTTAGTCCATAAGAGAATGACTATTCATCAAATTCAACACACACAACCGAGATAGGTTAAGCTCCTAGAGATTACACATGATTGCCTAAATTTGATGAATATAAGTATTAAGAATTCTCATAATAGATTACCTTCAAATATAATGAAAATAAAGTAAAACCGATAATTATTATGAAATTCATTAAGAGTGAATGAAAGTGAACTTATTGATATTCAATGCACTATTTAATGTTCTAATCATTCAAAGAATCCAAAAAAAATTGTAACAATGAAAGCACCAAAAACGTGTAATGCAATGAACAAAAGATATGCAATAAAAACCGATCAAAGCATTACTCTAAGTCAAAAACAAATTAAGGTTTAAGACAAGGAAAAATATCACCTTTCCGAACCCAAACTTGTCGGATTGTTGGTTGCCTTGGTTTGTTGACGTTGGGCACGGTTTGTTTTGACTTTTGATCAACCGTGGGTCTCACCATCGCATTCCGCTTTGGAGTATTTAAGTGTTGTGGCTTTGACTTTCGGTTGACCTCGGGTACTCGACCTTTTGGATGTTGCTTTTGAAACCGAGGAGGTTGTCGAGTGGTGGAAGATGCCGATAGATGCTTAGAAGATGCCACTTGAGTTTTCTTTTTATGGCATGTCTTCTTGATATGTCCTTTCTTTCCGCATCTATGACATACTTTCTCTTTTCATTTGTTTTGTTGAGACTATATGTGCTGATTTTTTAACCTTCTCAACAAATGTTTTCGCTCATATCCAACACCAAGTTTTTACTTGTTTGACCCAATCCGAGCATACTATCAAGCTTTTTCGATCCGGAGGAGAATTTTTGTATGTCGGACTTGAGTTGATGAACTTGTTTGGTCAAAACTTGGTTGGATGTGTGAACTTCTTTGTATTGTAGTTCGAGAAAGCCAACCTTTTCTTGATGCGATTTGATCGTTATCTCCGATTGGTTGAGCTTTTCTTGGAGGATTTTGTTGTTCTTCAAAATATGTTCACTTTCCTCCACAAGAGCTTTAGATGACTCCTTCAAGTTATTGTTTTCACTTTCAAGCTCCAACATTCGCCTCCTTAGCTTCTTGTTAAGCTTAGCCATCTTTTTCGATTCAATTAGAAGTTGGTTGTAGGCATCGGCTAAACCTTCATCATCCGACTCCCCCTCGCTAGTGCTATTTTCGCTCGATGTTTCATGCACAGAAGAAGAAGCAGAGGGGTTAGCAACAATTGATGATAAACAAAAAGTAGAAGGAGAAGAAGAAACGTGTGAAGATAGGGCAATGGCATCATTGGTTTCTTCTTCACTAGAACTCGATTCATTAGAAGTTGAATCGTCCCAAGTTCTAGCTTGTAAAGCCTTCTTTTTATAAGACTTTTTAGTGGGACAATCCGTGGAGATGTGACCGTAGCCACGGCATTTGTAACACCGGATCTCCCCTTCAAGTTCATCCTTTTCTTTAGAAGACTTTCCAAAACTTTTCTCTTTAGAGAATTTAGAATTTGAAGATCCTTTAGAAGAAGATTTGGATGTAGATCGATTTGACTTGTTCTTCCGGAAATTCCGACGAAATTTCTTCGTGAGACGCTCCAATTGATGTTCAAAATTGGCGAGCGAAATTTCTTCATCGGAATCCGAGTTGTCGTCTTCCTCCTTCGTAGATTTGAGTGCAATACCTGTACTCTTAGAAGAAGACTTGGAAGAAGATTCATTAGTAGGAAAAGTCATTTCATATGTTTGTAAAGCGCCTACTAATTCTTCAACTTTCATCTCGTCCGGATGTTTTATAGTCTCAATGGCCGCAACCTTCGGACGAAATCTTTCGGGAAGAGTTCTCAAGATTTTTCTTACAACTTTAGATTCCGAGATTTTCTCTCCCAAATTTGCGCATGTATTGACTATGTCTTGAAGACGAGTATAGTACTCGGTAAAGGTCTCATGATCGTCCATGAAAATTGAATCAAATTTACTTGTAAGCATTTGAAGTTTTTGGACCTTTACCAAGCTAGTTCCCTCATGCGTAATTTGGAGAGTATCCCAAATCTCCTTAGCCGTTTCACACGCCGAGACGCGTGAAAACTCGGTTTGAGATAGAGCATTAAATAAGGCATTAATTCCTCTACCGTTGTAAGAAGATAAATCAATCTCTTCCTTACTCCATTTATTCCGAGGTTTGGTCTTGTCAACATTCTCTACCTTTTCGGTAGGATGTTTCCATCCAAATTCGATGGATTGCCAAACACGCTCGTCAATAGCAATTAGAAAAGCTCTCATGCGAACCTTCCAATATGCATAATTGGTTCCATCAAAAAAACGGTGGCCTAAAATATATTACCTTTTTCACCCATAATGATAGATAAATTTAGATCCCGCTCTGATACCAATTGTAAGTTAGGGGGGGTGCCCTAGGATCTATCTAGATACTATCAATCACCTAGAGGGGGGTGAATAGGTGTATAACAAAAATCACAAATCTCAATGCGATAAAGTAATGCGGAAAATAAAATCAGCACACCGAGATTTACGTGGGAAACTCCACCTTGGAGAAAAAACCCACGGGACCAACACGCGATAACAATCCACTAAGAATAAAAGATTACAAGGTGATTACCGACTCCACGGACTTAACCTCTCCTTTATCTTCTTTGGATCTCGCGCACACCACCGGGTTGTCCACGCCCCACGTTCGAATCCACGAACGCCACGCCTCGAATCCACGAGACGCCCAACTTCGAATCCACGAAGCCCTCAACACGTCGAATCCACGACGCCCACTCGAATCCACGAGCGCACTCCGTCCGGAGCAAGATCAACAATTGATGATGATTTATTGCTTAGAATATCATGAAAAAAAAAAACTGTGGGAATAATCTCTAAGCAATCCTCAAATTGATTCTAAAAGAATATTGGGCATTGGGGCACCATGAATCAATTTGAGAGAAGCTTGATGTAGAAGATGAGGAAAACCGGTCACCTACAAGCTTCTAGGGTTTCTCAAAGATAATATGTGATTTTCACCCCTTTTTAGAGACACACCCCCACATCCTATTTTATATGGTTTGGAGACAAAGAATTAGGTTAGGATTGAAAAACTGGACAATCAGGAAATTTCGTCGGGTCGGGGTCCGGACCGCGGGTATGGGGTCCGGACCCGGACACTGCTTAGGCGTTAGGCGTTTCATTGTCCGGACCCCAGCCATCAGGGTCCGGACCCGATCTGCCAGTCTGCTTTGCAGACCTACGGGTTCCGGACCTCAACTTCTGGGGTCCGGACCCGACTGCGTGACTGGTTCTGCTTTGCAGACCTACGGGTTCCGGACTCTCAACTTCTGGGGTCCGGACCCGGACTGTAAGACTGTACGTTTCTGTACGGGATCCGGACCTCAATTTTTCAGGGTCCGGACCCGGTCTGCAATATAGCAATATCAACGTACGGGTTCCGGACCTCAGCTCCCAGGGTCCGGACCCGGTCTTCAAGATGGCCATATCAACTTACGGGTTCCGGACCTCAGCTCCCAAGGTCCGGACCCGGTCTGTGAAGCAGCAAAACCACCTTACGGGTTCCGGACCTCAACTTCTGGGGTCCGGACCCCGTGACAAGAGAATTTCCGATTTGGTAAAAAAATAGTTTTAAAACCTATTCTAATGCCTTCCAAACACTTGTAAATGAATCTAAATCATCATCAAGATTATTTAAACTTACCAAGCATCGTGAATTCATACGTGGAGTTCTTCGAGTCTTTGTTCTTCGTCTTTTCTTCTTCGAACCTTCAAGACTCCGACTCACTTCACGAAATATGCCAATATAAAATCCGTAACAATCTCCCCCTTTGGCAATTTCGTGACAAAAACACAAAAATACATAAAACACTCACGATGCTCATCTCTCTAAAAATGAAATTCATTGCCATCACCAAAACAATGAACTTCTCGCGTGAAAGATCCAAATGAAAAATAAAATTACAATTTAGTAACTCCTAAAACAAACTCTCTAACTTAGACAAACATGGAGTCTTGAAGTCTTGAGAGACCTGCAAAAAAAATTTCATTCTCCACGAACAAAGTTAGTAAAAAAAGTATCAAAATCGCTCCCCCCTTTGTTCATGCACTCTCTCTCCCCCTATGTTTATGCGTCTAAGTTATCATTACCATTCCCTCTCTCCCCCTTTTTGTCAAAAATTGCCAAAAGAGAAACACCAAAAATAGAGAGAAGTTCGAGAGAGAAATCAATCAAAATACAAGTTTAAAGCTTTTTCAATTTTGAAACAACTTGTGATAAAAATTTCAAGCAATGTTAGTACATGAGAAATATAAATTCCATGACATTGACTTCTTTCAATCCCTATTAATTTCATAAGAATTAAGAACTTTACTACACACTCATCATAATGTAGACAAAATATTATCCGATTTCTTAATTCATATAAACTTCAAAAACAAGTCATCAATGATAATCTAAAGGCTCAAAAACTATCAAGATGTAAACGGATTATGAAGATGACTTAAGTGATTCATCAAAGAGACAGAAAATTTGTCGCACAAACATTCAAATTTGAGATAAAACAAATAGCACAAGGGGTGGCTCTTTGAGCATCTTTCATGTATGTGGACCACCTTATAACTCCGAAAAATAAAAATTGTGACATTTTTTCTTTTGCATGCTTTTGCACTTATATATTTTTTTTTTTCGGATATGCAATTCAATTCTCATGTGGTAGCTTCACACACTAACCGGACGACCGGGGTGGTAGCTCTTTCCTCCATGTGGTGGTAGTTTTCACACTCCTTTTAAGGATGTAACTCTTTCCACATCTTTCAAAGCATATGAGCATATAAGCATTTTAATTCCCCCTCGCTTATGCAATCTCTTATTTGAAAGAACATGTGACAAATTTTAGTCCATAAGAGAATGACTATTCATCAAATTCAACACACACAACCGAGATAGGTTAAGCTCCTAGAGATTACACATGATTGCCTAAATTTGATGAAATATAAGTATTAAGAATTCTCATAATAGATTACCTTCAAATATAATGAAAATAAAGTAAAACCGATAATTATTATGAAATTCATTAAGAGTGAATGAAAGTGAACTTATTGATATTCAATGCACTATTTAATGTTCTAATCATTCAAAGAATCCAAAAAAAAAAAATTGTAACAATGAAAGCACCAAAAACGTGTAATGCAATGAACAAAAGATATGCAATAAAAACCGATCAAAGCATTACTCTAAGTCAAAAACAAATTAAGGTTTAAGACAAGGAAAAATATCACCTTTCCGAACCCAAACTTGTCGGATTGTTGGTTGCCTTGGTTTGTTGACGTTGGGCACGGTTTGTTTTGACTTTTGATCAACCGTGGGTCTCACCATCGCATTCCGCTTTGGAGTATTTAAGTGTTGTGGCTTTGACTTTCGGTTGACCTCGGGTACTCGACCTTTTGGATGTTGCTTTTGAAACCGAGGAGGTTGTCGAGTGGTGGAAGATGCCGATAGATGCTTAGAAGATGCCACTTGAGTTTTCTGATACCAATTGTAAGTTAGGGGGGTGCCCTAGGATCTATCTAGATACTATCAATCACCTAGAGGGGGGTGAATAGGTGTATAACAAAAATCACAAATCTCAATGCGATAAAGTAATGCGGAAAATAAAATCAGCACACCGAGATTTACGTGGGAAACTCCACCTTGGAGAAAAAACCCACGGGACCAACACGCGATAACAATCCACTAAGAATAAAAGATTACAAGGTGATTACCGACTCCACGGACTTAACCTCTCCTTTATCTTCTTTGGATCTCGCGCACACCACCGGGTTGTCCACGCCCCACGTTCGAATCCACGAACGCCACGCCTCGAATCCACGAGACGCCCAACTTCGAATCCACGAAGCCCTCAACACGTCGAATCCACGACGCCCACTCGAATCCACGAGCGCACTCCGTCCGGAGCAAGATCAACAAAATTGATGATGGTTTATTGCTTAGAATATCATGAAAAATCTGTGGGAATTATCTCTAAGCAATCCTCAAATTGATTCTAAAAGAATATTGGGCATTAGGGCACCATGAATCAATTTGAGAGAAGCTTGATGTAGAAGATGAGGAAAACGGTCACCTACAAGCTTCTAGGGTTTCTCAAAGATAATATGTAATTTTTCTACACTTTAGAGACACCCCCACATCCTATTTATATGGTTTGGAGACAAAGAATTAGGTTAGGATTGAAAAACTGGACAATCAGGAAATTTCGTCGGGTCGGGGTCCGGACCGCGGGTATGGGGTCCGGACCCGGACACTGCTTAGGCGTTTCATTGTCCGGACCCCAGCCATCAGGGTCCGGACCCGATCTGCCAGTCTGCTTTGCAGACCTACGGGTTCCGGACCTCAACTTCTGGGGTCCGGACCCGGACTGTAAGACTGTACGTTTCTGTACGGGATCCGGACCTCAATTTTTTCAGGGTCCGGACCCGGTCTGCAATATAGCAATATCAACGTACGGGTTCCGGACCTCAGCTCCCAGGGTCCGGACCCGGTCTTCAAGATGGCCATATCAACTTACGGGTTCCGGACCTCAGCTCCCAAGGTCCGGACCCGGTCTGTGAAGCAGCAAAACCACCTTACGGGTTCCGGACCTCAACTTCTGGGGTCCGGACCCCGTGACAAGAGAATTTCCGATTTGGTAAAAAAATAGTTTAAAACCTATTCTAATGCCTTCCAAACACTTGTAAATGAATCTAAATCATCATCAAGATTATTTAAACTTACCAAGCATCGTGAATTCATACGTGGAGTCTTCGAGTCTTTGTTCTTCGTCTTTTCTTCTTCGAACCTTCAAGACTCCGACTCACTTCACGAAATATGCCAATATAAAATCCGTAACAGATTGAAACCCCATGAGAGCATTCTATTGCTCCTAAGAGTGCGAGCTTTCCACGAGTACATGCTCAGATTCGAAAGAACGAGGATTGAAACCCCATGAGAGCGTTTTATTACGCCCAAAGAGTGCGAGCTTGCCACGAGTACATGCTCAGATTTGCACGAAGGAGGATTGAAACCCCATGAGAGTGTTCTATTACGCCCAAATAGTGCGAGCTTGCCACGAGTACATGCTCAGATTCGAACGAACGAGGATTGAAACCCCATGAGAGTGTTCTATTACGCCCAAATAGTGCGAGCTTGCCACGAGTACATCCTTTGATTCGAACGAACGAGGATTGAAACCCCATGAGAGCGTTCTCTTGCTCCTAAGAGTGCGAGCTTCCCACGAGTACATGCTCAGATTCGTACGAATGAGGATTGAAACCCCATGAGAGCGTTCTATTACGCCCAAAGAGTGCGAGCTTGCCACGAGTACATGCTCATATTCGAACGAACGAGGATTGAAACACCATGAGAGTGTTCTATTACGCCCAAATAGTGCAAGCTTGCCACGAGTACATGCTCAGATTCGAACGAACGAGGATTGAAACCCCATGAGAGTGTTCTATTACGCCCAAAGAGTGCGAGCTTGCCACAAGTACATGCTCAGATTCGAACGAACGAGGATTGAAATCCCATGAGAGCGTTCTATTACGCCCGAAGAGTGCGAGCTTGCCACGAGTACATGCTCAGATTCGAACGAACGAGGATTGAAATCCCATGAGAGCGTTCTATTATGCCCGAAGAGTGCGAGCTTGCCACGAGTACATGCTCAGATTCGAACGAACGAGGATTGAAACCCCAAAAGAGCGTTCTATTACGCCCAAAGAGTGCGAGCTTGCCACGAGTACATGCTCAGATTCGAACGAACGAGGATTGAAACCCCAAAAGAGCGTTCTATTACGCCCAAAGAGTGTGAGCTTGCCACGAGTACATGCTCAGATTCGAACGAACGAGGATTGAAACCCCATGAGAGCGTTCTATTACGCCCAAAGAGTGCGAGCTTGCCACGAGTACATGCTCAGATTCGTACGAATGAGGATTGAAACCCCATGAGAGCGTTCTATTACGCCCAAAGAGTGCGAGCTTGCCACGAGTACATGCTCAGATTCGAACGAACGAGGATTGAAACACCATGAGAGTGTTCTATTACGCCAAAATAGTGCGAGCTTGCCATGAGTACATGCTCAGATTCGAACGACCGAGGATTGAAACCCCATGAGAGCGTTCTATTACGCCTAAAGGGTGCGAGCTTGCCACAAGTACATGCTCAGATTCGAACGAACGAGGATTGAAACCCCATGTGAGCGTTCTATTACGCCCAAAGAGAGCGAGCTTGCCACGAGTACATCCTCTGATTCGAATGAACGAGGATTGAAACCCCATGAGAGCGTTCTATTATGCCCAAAGAGTGCGAGCTTGCCACGTGTACATGCTCATATTCGAACGAACAAGGATTGAAACCCCATGTGAGCGTTCGTTCTATTACGCCCAAAGAGAGCGAGCTTGCCACGAGTACATCCTTTGATTCGAACGAACGAGGATTGAAACCCCATGAGAGCGTTCTATTGCTCCTAAGAGTGCGAGCTTTCCATGAGTACATGCTCAGATTCGAACGAACGAGGATTGAAACCCCATGTGAGCGTTCTATTACGCACAAAGAGAGCGAGCTTGCCACGAGTACATCCTTTGATTCGAACGAACGAGGATTGAAACCCCATGAGAGCGTTCTATTGCTCCTAAGAATGCGAGCTTTCCACGAGTACATGCTCAGATTCGAACGAACGAGGATTGAAACCCCATGAGAGCGTTCTATTACGCCCAAAGAGTGCAAGCTTGCCACGAGTACATGCTCAGATTTTTACGAACGAGGATTGAAACCCCATGAGAGTGTTCTATTACGCCCAAATAGTGCGAGCTTGCCACGAGTACATGCTCAGATTCGAACGAACGAGGATTGAAACCCAATGAGAGTGTTCTATTACGCCCAAATGGTGCGAGCTTGCCACGAGTACATCCTTTGATTCGAACGAACGAGGATTGAAACACCATGAGAGCGTTCTCTTGCTCCTAAGAGTGCGAGCTTTCCATGAGTACATGCTCAGATTCGAACGAACGAGGATTGAAACCCCATGAGAGCGTTCTATTACGCCCAATGAGTGCGAGCTTGCCACGAGTACATGCTCAGATTCGAACGAACGAGGATTGAAACCCCATGAGAGTGTTCTATTACGCCCAAATAGTGCGAGCTTGCCACGAGTACATCCTTTGATTCGAACGAACGAGGATTGAAAGCCCATGAGAGCGTTCTCTTGCTCCTAAGAGTGCGAGCTTTCCACGAGTACATGCTCAGATTCGAATGAACGAGGATTGAAACCCCATGAGAGCGTTTTATTACGCCCAAAGAGTGCGAGCTTGCCACGAATACATGCTCAGATTCGAACGAACGAGGATTGAAACCCCATGTGAGCGTTCTATTACGCCCAAAGAGAGCGAGCTTGCCACGAGTACATCCTCTGATTCGAATGAACGAGGATTGAAACCCCATGAGAGCATTCTATTGCTCCTAAGAGTGCGAGCTTTCCACGAGTACATGCTCAGATTCGAACGAACGAGGATTGAAACCCCATGAGAGCGTTTTATTACGCCCAAAGAGTGCGAGCTTGCCACGAGAACATGCTCAGATTCGAACGAAGGAGGATTGAAACCCCATGAGAGTGTTCTATTACGCCCAAATAGTGCGAGCTTGCCACGAGTACATGCTCAGATTCGAACGAACGAGGATTGAAACCCCATGAGAGTGTTCTTTTACGCCCAAATAGTGCGAGCTTGCCACGAGTACATCCTTTGATTCGAACGAACGAGGATTGAAACCCCATGAGAGCGTTCTCTTGCTCCTAAGAGTGCGAGCTTTCCACGAGTACATGCTCAGATTCGAACGAACGAGGATTGAAACCCCATGAGAGCGTTCTATTACGCCCAAAGAGTGCGAGCTTGCCACAAGTACATGCTCAGATTCGAACGAACGAGGATTGAAACCCCATGTGAGCGTTCTATTACGCCCAAAGAGAGCGAGCTTGCCACGAGTACATCCTCTGATTCGAACGAACGAGGATTGAAACCCCATGAGAGCGTTCTATTACGCCCAAAGAGTGCGAGCTTGCCACGAGTACATGCTCAGATTCGAACGAACGAGGATTGAAACCCCAAAAGAGCGTTCTATTACGCCCAAAGAGTGTGAGCTTGCCACGAGTACATGCTCAGATTCGAACGAACGAGGATTGAAACCCCATGAGAGCGTTCTATTACGCCCAAAGAGTGCGAGCTTGCCACGAGTACATGCTCAGATTCGTACGAATGAGGATTGAAACCCCATGAGAGCGTTCTATTACCCCCAAAGAGTGCGAGCTTGCCACGAGTACATGCTCAGATTCGAACGAACGAGGATTGAAACACCATGAGAGTGTTCTATTACGCCAAAATAGTGCGAGCTTGCCATGAGTACATGCTCAGATTCGAACGACCGAGGATTGAAACCCCATGAGAGCGTTCTATTACGCCTAAAGGGTGCGAGCTTGCCACAAGTACATGCTCAGATTCGAACGAACGAGGATTGAAACCCCATGTGAGCGTTCTATTACGCCCAAAGAGAGCGAGCTTGCCACGAGTACATCCTCTGATTCGAATGAACGAGGATTGAAACCCCATGAGAGCGTTCTATTATGCCCAAAGAGTGCGAGCTTGCCACGTGTACATGCTCATATTCGAACGAACAAGGATTGAAACCCCATGTGAGCGTTCTATTACGCCCAAAGAGAGCGAGCTTGCCACGAGTACATCCTTTGATTCGAACGAACGAGGATTGAAACCCCATGAGAGCGTTCTATTGCTCCTAAGAGTGCGAGCTTTCCATGAGTACATGCTCAGATTCGAACGAACGAGGATTGAAACCCCATGTGAGCGTTCTATTACGCACAAAGAGAGCGAGCTTGCCACGAGTACATCCTTTGATTCGAACGAACGAGGATTGAAACCCCATGAGAGCGTTCTATTGCTCCTAAGAATGCGAGCTTTCCACGAGTACATGCTCAGATTCGAACGAACGAGGATTGAAACCCCATGAGAGCGTTCTATTACGCCCAAAGAGTGCAAGCTTGCCACGAGTACATGCTCAGATTTTTACGAACGAGGATTGAAACCCCATGAGAGTGTTCTATTACGCCCAAATAGTGCGAGCTTGCCACGAGTACATGCTCAGATTCGAACGAACGAGGATTGAAACCCAATGAGAGTGTTCTATTACGCCCAAATGGTGCGAGCTTGCCACGAGTACATCCTTTGATTCGAACGAACGAGGATTGAAACCCCATGAGAGCGTTCTCTTGCTCCTAAGAGTGCGAGCTTTCCATGAGTACATGCTCAGATTCGAACGAACGAGGATTGAAACCCCATGAGAGCGTTCTATTACGCCCAAAGTGTGCGAGCTTGCCACGAGTACATGCTCAGATTCGAACGAACGAGGATTGAAACCCCATGAGAGTGTTCTATTACGCCCAAATAGTGCGAGCTAGCCACGAGTACATCCTTTGATTCGAACGAACGAGGATTGAAAGCCCATGAGAGCGTTCTCTTGCTCCTAAGAGTGCGAGCTTTCCACGAGTACATGATCAGATTCGAATGAACGGGGATTGAAACCCCATGAGAGCGTTTTATTACGCCCAAAGAGTGCGAGCTTGCCACGAATACATGCTCAGATTCGAACGAACGAGGATTGAAACCCCATGTGAGGGTTCTATTACGCCCAAAGAGAGCGAGCTTGCCACGAGTACATCCTCTGATTCGAATGAACGAGGATTGAAACCCCATGAGAGCATTCTATTGCTCCTAAGAGTGCGAGCTTTCCACGAGTACATGCTCAGATTCGAAAGAACGAGGATTGAAACCCCATGAGAGCGTTTTATTACGCCCAAAGAGTGCGAGCTTGCCACGAGTACATGCTCAGATTTGCACGAAGGAGGATTGAAACCCCATGAGAGTGTTCTATTACGCCCAAATAGTGCGAGCTTGCCACGAGTGCATGCTCAGATTCGAACGAACGAGGATTGAAACCCCATGAGAGTGTTCTATTACGCCCAAATAGTGCGAGCTTGCCACGAGTACATCCTTTGATTCGAACGAACGAGGATTGAAACCCCATGAGAGCGTTCTCTTGCTCCTAAGAGTGCGAGCTTCCCACGAGTACATGCTCAGATTCGTAAGAATAAGGATTGAAACCCCATGAGAGCGTTCTATTACGCCCAAAGAGTGCGAGCTTGCCACGAGTACATGCTCATATTCGAAAGAACGAGGATTGTGAGAGTTATTAAACCCCAAGGATCTAATAGATAAACACACCTAGAGGGGGGGTGAATAGGTGAATGCAATAAAACACCCAACTCGATGCATTAAAAGTAAAAGCGCGGAATAATAAAGCAACACATTCGAGCGAATTTACGATGGGAAAACTCCTAAAGGAGTAAAAAACCCACGGGACCGATCACACGAATTCAATCCACTAAGAGAAAATGAAGTACAAGGTGATTTACCGAATCCACGACTCAACCTTTACCCTAGACTCGAAGTAGATATCCTTCATTGGTCCCCAATCAATCGAAACTCCTCCGATTGATCACACCGCGACTCCCGCGAGCTCCTGCAGCACAACGCTCCGTTTCCATGAGCGTCCACCGAATCCTCGGCTTCACACGAAATCCACGTGCACTCACTCCATCCGGAGCATCGACAAGAATACTTGAT
The DNA here is from genome assembly GCA_016920855.1 of Puya raimondii. NCBI lineage: Eukaryota > Viridiplantae > Streptophyta > Magnoliopsida > Poales > Bromeliaceae > Puya > Puya raimondii. The sequence goes on from JABWPP010000049.1 coordinate 46,985,764, forward strand.
GGTGATTTCAAAACTTAGATAAGCAAAGGATATGAAAGGTAGAATATCTAAGCAACCATCGACTCAATTCTCAGATAAAATCAGAATCTAAGCTCTAAGAACCGAGTCGACAAGAGTGAGAAAGAAACTTGTCATCTCGTAAGTTTGTAATGCACCAACCAATTCTTCTACAATTAATTCATCAGGATGTTTCATTGTTTCAATGGCAGCAACCTTAGGGCGAAACCTCTCCGGAAGAGTTCTTAATATTTTACGAACAACTTTGGATTCAGAGATTTTCTCTCCCAAGTTAGCACAGGTATTTACAATGTCTTGTAAACGGGTATAGTACTGGGTAAAGGTTTCATGTTCCTCCATATGAATAGAGTCGAATTTGCTAGTTAGCATTTGAAGTTTTTGAACCTTAACAAGACTAGTACCCTCATGTGTCACTAGGAGAGTATCCCAAATTTCCTTTGCCGTTTCACATGCCGAAACGCGAGAGAACTCAGTTTGCGTTAAGGCATTAAATAAAGCATTAATACCCTTTCCGTTATATGACGATTGTCAATTTCGTCTTTCGTCCATTTGTTTCTAGGTTTGATGACGCTAACATTATATCGACAATGTGTGTGGGATGAGTCCATCCAAACTCAATAGATTGCCACACACGTTCATCGATGGCTATTAGAAAAGCTCTCATACGAACCTTCCAATAAGCATAATTAGTGCCATCGAAAAGAGGAGGTCGATTAATGTTACCGCCCTCGGCCATGAGAAGTAATACCTATTCCCGCTCTGATACCACTTGAGAGTTATTAAACCCCAAGGATCTAATAGATAAACACACCTAGAGGGGGGGTGAATAGGTGAATGCAATAAAACACCCAACTCGATGCATTAAAAGTAAAAGCGCGGAATAATAAAAAGCAACACACCGAGCAATTTACGTGGGAAAACTCCTAAAGGAGTAAAAAAACCCACGGGACCGATCACACGAACAATCCACTAAGAGAAAATAGAGTACAAGGTGATTTACCGAATCCACGACTCAACCTTTACCCTAGACTCGAAGTAGATATCCTTCGTTGGTCCCCAATCAATCGAACTCCTCCGATTGATCACACCGCGACTCCTCGCAGCAGCAACGCTCCGTTTCCATGAGCGTCCACCGAATCCTCGGCTTCACACGAAATCCACGTGCACTCACTCCATCCGGAGCATCGACAAGAATACTTGATGGTGATTTCAAAACTTAGATAAGCAAAGGATATGAAAGGTAGAATATCTAAGCAACCATCGACTCAATTCTCAGATAAAATCAGAATCTAAGCTCTAAGAACCGAGTCGACAAGAGTGAGAAAGAAACTTGTCATCTCGAAATGAGCCAACGGCGCCGAGACAAGTTTCTAGGGTTTTCTAAGGTAAGACTCCCTTGGTCCCCCTTTTAGACGCCCCCATATCCTCTTCTTATATTTTTGGAGACAAAGAATTAGGTTAGAATTGAAAAACAGGACAATCAGGAAATTTCGTCGGGTTGGGGTCCGGACCGCGGGTATGGGGTCCGGACCCGGACACTGCTTAGGCGTTTCATTGTCCGGACCCCAGCCATCAGGGTCCGGACCCGATCTGCCTGTCTGCTTTGCAGACCTACGGGTTCCGGACCTCAACTTCTGGGGTCCGGACCCGGTCTGCCTGTCTGCTTTGCAGACCTACGGGTTCCGGACCTCAACTTCTGGGGTCCGCACCCGGACTGCGTGACTGCTTTGCAGACCTACGGGTTCCGGACCTCAACTTCTGGGGTCCGGACCCGGACTGTAAGACTGTACGTTTCTGTACGGGATCCGGACCTCAATTTTCAGGGTCCGGACCCGGTCTGCAATATAGCAATATCAACGTACGGGTTCCGGACCTCAGCTCCCAGGGTCCGGACCCGGTCTTCAGATGGCCATATCAACTTACGGGTTCCGGACCTCAGCTCCCAAGGTCCGGACCCGGTCTGTGAAGCAGCAAAACCACCTTACGGGTTCCGGACCTCAACTTCTGGGGTCCGGACCTCGTGACATGAAAAGTTCCGAATTGGTAAAAAATAGTTTAAAAACTTATTCTAATGCCTCCAAACCCTTAAAGTATAACCATAAATCACCATCAACTATGTAAAGCATACCTGGGGGACAAAGAGCTTGATAAACGAGTTCTTGAGTCTTTGAGCTTGACATCTTCTTTTTCGTCCCTTCAAGACTCCATAAAACTCTACGAAATCCGCCAATAATACAAAGCCGTAACAGAAACCCCATGAGTGCGTTCTATTACGCCAAAGAGTGCGAGCTTGCCACGAGTACATGCTCAGATTCGAACGAACGAGGATTGAAACCCCATGAGAGTGTTCTATTACGCCCAAAGAGTGCGAGCTTGCCACGAGTACATGCTCAGATTCGAACGAACGAGGATTGAAACCCCATGAGAGCGTTCTATTACGCCCGAAGAGTGCGAGCTTGCCACGAGTACATGCTCAGATTCGAACGAACGAGGATTGAAACCCCATGAGAGCGTTCTATTACGCCCAAAGAGTGCGAGCTTGCCACGAGTACATGCTCAGATTCGAACGAACGAGGATTGAAACCCCATGAGAGCGTTCTATTACGCCCAAAGAGTGTGAGCTTGCCACGAGTACATGCTCAGATTCGAACGAACGAGGATTGAAACCCCATGAGAGCGTTCTATTACGCCCAAAGAGTGCGAGCTTGCCACGAGTACATGCTCAGATTCGAACGAACGAGGATTGAAACCCCATGAGAGTGTTCTATTACGCCCAAATAGTGCGAGCTTGCCACGAGTACATCCTTTGATTCGAACGAACGAGGATTGAAACCCCATGAGAGCGTTCTATTGCTCCTAAGAGTGCGAGCTTTCCACGAGTACATGCTCAGATTCGAACGAATGAGGATTGAAACCCCATGAGAGCGTTCTATTACGCCCAAAGAGTGCGAGCTTGCCACGAGTACATGCTCAGATTCGAACGAACGAGGATTGAAACCCCATGAGAGTGTTCTATTACGCCCAAATAGTGCGAGCTTGCCACAAGTACATGCTCAGATTCGAACGAACGAGGATTGAAACCCCATGAGAGCGTTCTATTACGCCCAAAGAGTGCGAGCTTGCCACGAGTACATGCTCAGATTCGAACGAACGAGGATTGAAACCCCATGAGAGCGTTCTATTATGCCCAAAGAGTGCGAGCTTGCCACGAGTACATGCTCAGATTCGAACGAACGAGGATTGAAACCCCATGAGAGCGTTCTATTACGCCCAAAGAGTGCGAGCTTGCCACGAGTACATACTTTGATTCGAACGAACGAGGATTGAAACCCCATGAGAGCGTTCTATTGCTCCTAAGAGTGCGAGCTTTCCATGAGTACATGCTCAGATTCGAACGAACGAGGATTGAAACGCCATGTGAGAGTTCTATTACGCACAAAGAGAGCGAGCTTGCCACGAGTACATCCTTTGATTCGAACGAACGAGGATTGAAACCCCATGAGAGCGTTCTATTTCTCCTAAGAGTGCGAGCTTTCCACGAGTACATGCTCAGATTCGAACGAACGAGGATTGAAACCCCATGAGAGCGTTCTATTACGCCAAAGAGTGCGAGCTTGCCACGAGTACATGCTCAGATTCGAACGAACGAGGATTGAAACCCCATGAGAGTGTTCTATTACGCCCAAATAGTGCGAGCTTGCCACGAGTACATGCTCAGATTCGAACGAACGAGGATTGAAACCCCATGAGAGTGTTCTATTACGCCCAAATAGTGCGAGCTTGCCACGAGTACATGCTTTGATTCGAACGAACGAGGATTGAAACCCCATGAGAGCGTTCTCTTGCTCCTAAGAGTGCGAGCTTCCCACGAGTACATGCTCAGATTCGAACGAACGAGGATTGAAACCCCATGAGAGCGTTCTATTACGCCCAAAGAGTGCGAGCTTGCCACGAGTACATGCTCAGATTCGAACGAACGAGGATTGAAACCCCATGAGAGCGTTCTATTACGCCCAAAGAGTGCGAGCTTGCCACGAGTACATGCTCAGATTCGAACGAACGAGGATTGAAACCCCATGAGAGCGTTCTATTACGCCCAAAGAGTGCGAGCTTGCCACGAGTACATGCTCAGATTCGAACGAACGAGGATTGAAACCCCATGAGAGCGTTCTATTACGCCCAAATAGTGCGAGCTTGCCACGAGTACATCCTTTGATTCGAAAGAACGAGGATTGAAACCCCATGAGAGCGTTCTATTACGCCCGAAGAGTGCGAGCTTGCCACGAGTACATGCTCAGATTCGAACGAACGAGGATTGAAACCCCATGAGAGCGTTCTATTACGCCCAAAGAGTGCGAGCTTGCCACGAGTACATGCTCAGATTCGAACGAACGAGGATTGAAACCCCATGAGAGCGTTCTATTGCTCCTAAGAGTGCGAGCTTGCCATGAGTACATGCTCAGATTCGAACGAACGAGGATTGAAACCCCATGAGAGCGTTCTATTACGCCAAAGAGTGCGAGCTTGCCACGAGTACATGCTCATATTCGAACGAACGAGGATTGAAACCCCATGAGAGCGTTCTATTGCTCCTAAGAATGCGAGCTTTCCACGAGTACATGCTCAGATTCGAACGAACGAGGATTGAAACCCCATGAGAGCGTTCTATTACGCCCAAAGAGTGCGAGCTTGCCACGAGTACATGCTCAGATTCGAACGAACGAGGATTGAAACCCCATGAGAGCGTTCTATTACGCCCAAATAGTGCGAGCTTGCCACGAGTACATGCTCAGATTCGAACGAACGAGGATTGAAACCCCATGAGAGCGTTCTATTACGCCCAAATAGTGCGAGCTTGCCACGAGTACATGCTCAGATTCGAACGAACGAGGATTGAAACCCCATGAGAGTGTTCTTTTACGCCCAAATAGTGCGAGCTTGCCACGAGTACATCCTTTGATTCGAACGAACGAGGATTGAAACCCCATGAGAGCGTTCTCTTGCTCCTAAGAGTGCGAGCTTTCCACGAGTACATGCTCAGATTCGAACGAACGAGGATTGAAACCCCATGAGAGCGTTCTATTAGCTCCTAAGAGTGCGAGCTTGCCACGAGTACATGCTCAGATTCGAACGAACGAGGATTGAAACCCCATGAGAGTGTTCTATTACGCCCAAATAGTGCGAGCTTGCCACGAGTACATCCTTTGATTCGAACGAACGAGGATTGAAACCCCATGAGAGCGTTCTCTTGCTCCTAAGAGTGCGAGCTTTCCACGAGTACATGCTCAGATTCGAACGAACGAGGATTGAAACCCCATGAGAGCGTTCTATTACGCCCAAAGAGTGCGAGCTTGCCACGAGTACATGCTCAGATTCGAACGAACGAGGATTGAAACCCCATGTGAGCGTTCTATTACGCCCAAAGAGAGCGAGCTTGCCACGAGTACATCCTCTGATTCGAATGAACGAGGATTGAAACCCCATGAGAGCGTTCTATTATGCCCAAAGAGTGCGAGCTTGCCACGAGTACATGCTCAGATTCGAACGAACGAGGATTGAAACCCCATGTGAGCGTTCTATTACGCACAAAGAGAGCGAGCTTGCCACGAGTACATCCTTTGATTCGAACGAACGAGGATTGAAACCCCATGAGAGCGTTCTATTGCTCCTAAGAGTGCGAGCTTGCCACGAGTACATGCTCAGATTCGAACGAACGAGGATTGAAACCCCATGAGAGCGTTCTATTACGCCCAAAGAGTGCGAGCTTGCCACGAGTACATGCTCAGATTCGAACGAACGAGGATTGAAACCCCATGAGAGTGTTCTATTACGCCCAAATAGTGCGAGCTTGCCACGAGGACATGCTCAGATTCGAACGAACGAGGATTGAAACCCCATGAGAGTGTTCTATTACGCCCAAATAGTGCGAGCTTGCCACGAGTACATCCTTTGATTCAAACAAACGAGGATTGAAACCCCATGAGAGCATTCTATTGCTCCTAAGAGTGCGAGCTTTCCACGAGTACATGCTCAGATTCGAACGAATGAGGATTGAAACCCCATGAGAGCGTTCTATTACGCCCAAAGAGTGCGAGCTTGCCACGAGTACATGCTCAGATTCGAACGAAGGAGGATTGAAACCCCATGAGAGTGTTCTATTACGCCCAAAGAGTGCGAGCTTGCCACGAGTACATGCTCAGATTCGAACGAATGAGGATTGAAAGCCCATGAGAGCGTTCTCTTGCTCCTAAGAGTGCGAGCTTGCCACGAGTACATGCTCAGATTCGAACGAACGAGGATTGAAACCCCATGAGAGCGTTCTATTACGCCCAAAGAGTGCGAGCTTGCCACGAGTACATGCTCAGATTCGAACGAACGAGGATTGGATTGAAAACCCCAAGAGAGCGTTCTATTACGCACAAAGAGAGCGAGCTTGCCACGAGTACATCCTTTGATTCGAACGAACGAGGATTGAACCCCATGAGAGCGTTCTCTTGGTCCTAAGAGTGCGAGCTTCCCACGAGTACATGCTCAGATTCGAACGACCGAGGATTGAAACCCCATGAGAGCGTTCTATTACGCCCAAAGAGTGCGAGCTTGCCACGAGTACATCCTTTGATTCGAACGAATGAGGATTGAAACCCCATGAGAGCGTTCTATTGCTCCTAAGAATGCGAGCTTTCCACGAGTACATGCTCAGATTCGAACGAACGAGGATTGAAACCCCAAGAGAGCGTTCTATTACGCCCAAAGAGTGCGAGCTTGCCACGAGTACATGCTCAGATTCGAACGAACGAGGATTGAAACCCCATGAGAGCGTTCTATTACGCCCAAAGAGTGCGAGCTTGCCACGAGTACATGCTCAGATTCGAACGAACGAGGATTGAAACCCCATGTGAGCGTTCTATTACGCCAAAGAGAGCGAGCTTGCCACGAGTACATCCATTGATTCGAACGAACGAGGATTGAAACCCCATGAGAGCGTTCTCTTGCTCCTAAGAGTGCGAGCTTCCCACGAGTACATGCTCAGATTCGAACGACCGAGGATTGAAACCCCATGAGAGCGTTCTATTACGCCCAAAGAGTGCGAGCTTGCCACAAGTACATCCTTTGATTCGAACGACCGAGGATTGAAACCCCATGAGAGCGTTCTATTACGCCCAAAGAGTGCGAGCTTTCCACGAGTACATGCTCAGATTCGAACGACCGAGGATTGAAACCCCATGAGAGCGTTCTATTACGCCCAAAGAGTGCGAGCTTGCCACAAGTACATGCTCAGATTCGAACGAACGAGGATTGAAACCCCATGTGAGCGTTCTATTAAGCCCAAAGAGAGAGCGAGCTTGCCACGAGTACATCCTCTGATTCGAATGAACGAGAATTGAAACCCCATGAGAGCATTCTATTGCTCCTAAGAGTGCGAGCTTTCCACGAGTACATGCTCAGATTCGAACGAACGAGGATTGAAACCCCACGTGAGCGTTCTATTACGCACAAAGAGAGCGAGCTTGCCACGAGTACATCCTTTGATTCGAACGAACGAGGATTGAAACCCCATGAGAGCGTTCTATTGCTCCTAAGAATGCGAGCTTTCCACGAGTACATGCTCAGATTCGAACGAAGGAGGATTGAAACCCCATGAGAGCGTTCTATTACGCCCAAAGAGTGCGAGCTTGCCACGAGTACATGCTCAGATTCGAACGAACGAGGATTGAAACCCCATGGGAGCGTTCTATTACGCCCAAATAGTGCGAGCTTGCCACGAGGACATGCTCAGATTCGAACGAACGAGGATTGAAACCCCATGAGAGTGTTCTATTATGCCCAAATAGTGCGAGCTTGCCACGAGTACATCCTTTGATTCGAACGAATGAGGATTGAAAGCCCATGAGAGCGTTCTCTTGCTCCTAAGAGTGCGAGCTTTCCACAAGTACATGCTCAGATTCGAACGACCGAGGATTGAAACCCCATGAGAGCGTTCTATTACGTCCAAAGAGTGCGAGCTTGCCACAAGTACATGCTCAGATTCGAACGAACGAGGATTGAAACCCCAAGAGAGACGTTCTATTACGCCACAAAGAGAGCGAGCTTGCCACGAGTACATCCTTTGATTCGAACGAACAAGGATTGAAAGCCCATGAGAGCGTTCTCTTGGTCCTAAGAGTGCGAGCTTCCCACGAGTACATGCTCAGATTCGAACGAACGAGGATTGAAACCCCATGAGAGCGTTCTATTACGCCCAAAGAGTGCGAGCTTGCCACAAGTACATGCTCAGATTCGAACGAACGAGGATTGAAACCCCATGAGAGCGTTCTATTATGCCCAAAGAGTGCGAGCTTGCCACGAGTACATGCTCAGATTCGAACGAACGAGGATTGAAACCCCATGTGAGCGTTCTATTACGCACAAAGAGAGCGAGCTTGCCACGAGTACTTCCTTTGATTCGAACGAACGAGGATTGAACCCCATGAGAGCGTTCTCTTGCTCCTAAGAGTGCGAGCTTCCCACGAGTACATGCTCAGATTCGAACGACCGAGGATTGAAACCCCATGAGAGCGTTCTATTACGCCCAAAGAGTGCGAGCTTGCCACAAGTACATGCTCAGATTCGAACGAACGAGGATTGAAACCCCATGTGAGCGTTCTATTACGCCCAAATAGTGCGAGCTTGCCACGAGTACATGCTCAGATTCGAACGAACGAGGATTGAAACCCCATGAGAGTGTTCTTTTACGCCCAAATAGTGCGAGCTTGCCACGAGTACATCCTTTGATTCGAACGAACGAGGATTGAAACCCCATGAGAGCGTTCTCTTGCTCCTAAGAGTGCGAGCTTTCCACGAGTACATGCTCAGATTCGAACGAACGAGGATTGAAACCCCATGAGAGCGTTCTATTACGCCCAAATAGTGCGAGCTTGCCACGAGTAGATGCTCAGATTCGAACGAACGAGGATTGAAACCCCATGAGAGTGTTCTATTACGCCCAAATAGTGCGAGCTTGCCACGAGTACATCCTTTGATTCGAACGAACGAGGATTGAAACCCCATGAGAGCGTTCTCTTGCTCCTAAGAGTGCGAGCTTTCCACGAGTACATGCTCAGATTCGAACGACCGAGGATTGAAACCCCATGAGAGCGTTCTATTACGCCCAAAGAGTGCGAGCTTGCCACAAGTACATGCTCAGATTCGAACGAACGAGGATTGAAACCCCATGTGAGCGTTCTATTACGCCCAAAGAGAGCGAGCTTGCCACGAGTACATCCTCCTCTGACGATCGAATGAATGAACGAGGATTGAAACCCCATGAGAGCGTTCTATTATGCCCAAAGAGTGCGAGCTTGCCACGAGTACATGCTCAGATTCGAACGAACGAGGATTGAAACCCCATGTGAGCGTTCTATTACGCACAAAGAGAGCGAGCTTGCCACGAGTACATCCTTTGATTCGAACGAACGAGGATTGAAACCCCATGAGAGCGTTCTATTGCTCCTAAGAATGCGAGCTTTCCACGAGTACATGCTCAGATTCGAACGAACGAGGATTGAAACCCCATGAGAGCGTTCTATTACGCCCAAAGAGTGCGAGCTTGCCACGAGTACATGCTCAGATTCGAACGAACGAGGATTGAAACCCCATGAGAGTGTTCTATTACGCCCAAATAGTGCGAGCTTGCCACGAGTACATGCTCAGATTCGAACGAACGAGGATTGAAACCCCATGAGAGTGTTCTATTACGCCCAAATAGTGCGAGCTTGCCACGAGTAGATGCTCAGATTCGAACGAACGAGGATTGAAACCCCATTAGGAGTGTTCTATTACGCCCAAATAGTGCGAGCTTGCCACGAGTACATGCTCAGATTCGAACGAACGAGGATTGAAACCCCATGAGAGCGTTCTATTACGCCCGAAGAGTGCGAGCTTGCCACGAGTACTGCTCAGATTCGAACGAACGAGGATTGAAACCCCATGAGAGAGCGTTCTATTACGCCCAAAGAGTGCGAGCTTGCCACGAGTACATGCTCAGATTCGAACGAACGAGGATTGAAACCCCATAAGAGCGTTCTATTATGCCCAAAGAGTGCGAGCCTGCCACGAGTACATGCTCAGATTCGAACGAACGAGGATTGAAACCCCGTGAGAGCGTTCTCTTACGCCCTAGGAGTGCGAGATTGCAACGAGTACATTCTCAGATTCGAGCGAACGAGGATTGAAACCCCATGAGAGCGTTCTATTACGCCCAAAGAGTGCGAGCTTGCCACGAGTACATGCTCAGATTCGAACGAACGAGGATTGAAACCCCATGAGAGTGTTCTATTACACCCAAATAGTGCGAGCTTGCCACGAGTACATGCTCAGATTCGAACGAACGAGGATTGAAACCCCATGAGAGCGTTCTATTACGCCCAAAGAGTGCGAGCTTGCCACGAGTACATGCTCAGATTCGAACGAACGAGGATTGAAACCCCATGAGAGTGTTCTATTATGCCCAAATAGTGCGAGCTTGCCACGAGTACATCCTTTGATTCGAACGAACGAGGATTGAAACCCCTTGAGAGCGTTCTCTTGCTCCTAAGAGTGCGAGCTTTCCACGAGTACATGCTCAGATTCGAACGAACGACGATTGAAACCCCATGAGAGCGTTCTATTACGCCCTAAAAGTGAGAGCATGCCAGAAGTACATGCTCAGATTCGAACGAACGAGGATTGAAACCCCATGTGAGCGTTCTATTACGCACAAAGAGAGCGAGCTTGCCACGAGTACATCCTTTGATTCGAACGAACGAGGATTGAACCCCATGAGAGCGTTCTCTTGGTCCTAAGAGTGCGAGCTTCCCACGAGTACATGCTCAGATTCGAACGACCGAGGATTGAAACCCCATGAGAGCGTTCTATTACGCCCAAAGAGTGCGAGCTTGCCACGAGTACATGCTCAGATTCGAACGAACGAGGATTGAAACCCCATGAGAGCGTTCTATTACGCCCAAATAGTGCGAGCTTGCCACGAGTACATGCTCAGATTCGAACGAACGAGGATTGAAACCCCATGAGAGTGTTCTATTACGCCCAAATAGTGCGAGCTTGCCACGAGTACATGCTCAGATTCGAACGAACGAGGATTGAAACCCCATGAGAGAGTTCTATTACGCACAAAGAGTGCGAGCTTGCCACGAGTACATGCTCAGATTCGAACGAACGAGGATTGAAACCCCATGAGAGCGTTCTATTACGCCCAAAGAGTGCGAGCTTGCCACGAGTACATGCTCAGATTCGAACGAACGAGGATTGAAACCCCATGAGAGCGTTCTCTTGCTCCTAAGAGTGCGAGCTTCCCACGAGTACATGCTCAGATTCGAACGAATGAGGATTGAAACCCCATGAGAGCGTTCTATTACGCCCAAAGAGTGCGAGCTTGCCACGAGTACATGCTCAGATTCGAACGAATGAGGATTGAAACCCATGAGAGTGTTCTATTACGCCCAAAGAGTGCGAGCTTGCCACGAGTACATGCTCAGATTCGAACGAACGAGGATTGAAACCCCATGAGAGCGTTCTATTACGCCCAAATAGTGCGAGCTTGCCACGAGGACATGCTCAGATTCGAACGAACGAGGATTGAAACCCCATGAGAGTGTTCTATTATGCCCAAATAGTGCGAGCTTGCCACGAGTACATCCTTTGATTCGAACGAATGAGGATTGAAAGCCCATGAGAGCGTTCTCTTGCTCCTAAGAGTGCGAGCTTTCCACAAGTACATGCTCAGATTCGAACGACCGAGGATTGAAACCCCATGAGAGCGTTCTATTACGTCCAAAGAGTGCGAGCTTGCCACAAGTACATGCTCAGATTCGAACGAACGAGGATTGAAACCCCAAGAGAACGTTCTATGCTCAGATTCGAACGAACGAGGATTGAAGCCCCATGAGAGCGTTCTATTATGCCCAAAGAGTGCGAGCTTGCCACGAGTACATGCTCAGATTCGAACGAACGAGGATTGAAACCCCATGTGAGCGTTCTATTACGCACAA